>CM039726.1:49819179-49997214 GCA_022539455.1 Dendrobium nobile
GATCCTTTAACCATCGTCACCCAAATATGGTTTCTCAGCCACCGTTGCATCGCCTGATTATGATTTTTTTGACCATCGTCTCCTTATTGTAATCTCTCAACCATCTTCACCTAACAGTCGTCCAATAATTTTTTTTTTCTCACTATGGTCCTCCAACCATCGTCATTGCACTAGCATCCTCCAAACATCATGTCACGACCCAACCCGACCCGGGACGGATCCCGCTCGCATCGGGTCGCGACGGAGCTGTCGAATCCAGGATCTGGCTTTGGAATTTGCTTCAGAAACTTTCTTCCAAATATAATATAGATAGAAACAACACAGAGCTACTATAAACATCCAAACACAGCGCAGTTCATCTATCTTTTCTTCATCAAAAATAATCATATACAGATACAGTGCATGGCTTCAGACAGAAGGAACATAACAGAACAGAAAAGCCATGACTGTATAAAAATCAAACGTACAAAATACCTATCACAGATCAGACTCTGAAATCCTACTCCAAGACGTCCTTCCCTTTCCCAGAACCTGAAAATCACGTAGAAAACAAGAATGAGCTACAACAGCTCAGCAAGACATCAAACCTCCAATCAAAATCCTCAGAATCCACATCAAATCCACATCTAATCCATCAGACAAAAATTCGTACAGAAATCAGATCAACAGAATCATATATCGAATCTGAACAGAACCATACTGATCAGATCAAATCAGAACATAACAGAATCATAAATCATATCACAATCGTACGGAAATCAGAAATCATATCAATTCAGAGCATATCAAAAGTCAGAACATATTCACTGACACTGACACAATCTCAACAGATTCTGGCCCCTTATACCTCCCTTCCCAGACACTGACAGAATCTCTCGAATTCTGGCCCCTTATGCCTCCCTTTGTGCTCATGGCACTAGAACAGATGTGCTTATAACACCAGGACAGAACTTATCATCGGATCCGGAACAGAACTTATTTTCAGATTTCAGAGCTCATTTCAGATTTCCCTGACACAGACAGGATCTCACAGGATCCTGACCCCTTATAACTCCCTTTTCATAGCACACAATCATATCATGTCATTTCAGAACAAATCCGGAAAATTTCAGAAATCGTACGAAAATCCAGCGGCATAACGGCAGTATACGGAATTTACACAAAATTTCCTAATTTCACAATTTACCAAATTAGTATAGAATATTTATAACAACATTGCAAGACATTTATTCTACTGCCCAAACAATTTTAAACTTCATCAGAAATTACAATCAAAATAAAACACCGCCGAATCAAAACTATTCGATCAAAATTCTCCAGAAAGAATTAAAACGTGCGCACTCGGCACCTCAAAAACATACCAAAAGTTACGCGGTAAAAACTGAACCAATCGGAAAATACGGACGAAATTCGCTAACGAAAACGAAATCCGGACAGAAAAATCGTTCAAACTTCACCGTTCTGAAAATTGAGAAAGGCGGGATGTGCCTTACCTTGCGTACACCAATTTCTTGAACTGTCTCGACGGACGAAAACAGATCGGAGTCGCTCAAAAATCCTCTTTTCCTTCGTTTTTCTCTCTCCTGGACGTCCTTTCTTTCCAAAAATATCTCATTTCTATATATATCCAGACTGATCGTACCGGACGATCGCAATTTTGTACCGGACGATCTCAGCTTTGGGTAGATTTCGTCAAGACGAAATTAATTATCGTCTAAGGACGACTTGGGCTCTGGACGATTTTCGTCCAGACGATCCTGATTTCGTCCAGACGAATCATACAGACAGAACAGTTTTTCTGCACAACCTGTACCAATCGTCCCGGACGATCTAGCTTCGTCCGGACGAACCTGGGAGAAAAAAAATGGTCTTTACAATCTCCCCAACTTCAGAAAAATGTCGTCATCGACATTGCTAAACCAAAACTCAGTCAGAAGAGATGCGGATATGCTTGCCTCATGTCCGACTCTTTCTCCCATGTCGCTTCTCGTGCTGTTCGGTGCTTCCACTGAACTTTGACCATAGGAATTTGTTTACTTCTTAACTTTCGAACATTATAAGCCAAAATCACTTCAGGTTCTTCTTCATACCTCAGATTTTCCTGAATCTCTACCTCATAAGTAGACAATTTCTTTTCAGACTCAGATATCCACTTTCTCAAAGTAGATACGTGAAAAATATTGTACACATCAGACATCTGATCAGATAGTAACAGTTTGTAAGCAGTCTTACCAATCCTTTCAAGGATTTCAAAAGGTCCGACATACATTGGACTTAGCTTGCTCACCCTTCCAAATCTACTGACTCCTTTCATCGGACTAACTTTGACATACACAAAATCACTAACTTGAAATTCCACAAACATGTGCTTTTGATTGTAATACTTCTGTTGTCGATTTTGTGCAGCTTTCAATCTTTCTTTAATCAGATCAATTTTCTTAACAGTTTCCTCAAAGAAAGTGGCACCCAATTCCTGTCTATCTCCGACTTCAGTCAGAGTCAAAGGAGTACGACACTTCCTGCCATACAAAGCCTCGTACGGTGCCATGCCAATACTGGACTGAAAACTGTTGTTATAAGCAAACTCAATCAAAGGGATATGATCTTCCCAGCCTCCGCCGAAGTCCAGAACACAAAGCCTCAACAGATCTTCCAGCACCTGAATAGTCCTTTCAGACTGTCCGTCTGTTTGAGGATGAAAGGTTGTACTGAAATGCAGTTTCGTACCCAAGCCTTGCTGAATGCCCTTCCAAAGTCTGGAAGTAAATCGTCCGTCTCGGTCAGAAACTATCACTCGAGGCACACCGTGCAATCTGACTATCTCCTTCACATATATCTGTGCCAAACGATCCACCGGATCGGTCTGCCTGATCGGAAGAAAATGGGCGGACTTCGTCAGTCGATCTACAACCACCCAAATGGCGTCGTGCCCTTGTCTAAATCGAGGAAAACCCATCGCAAAGTCCATCGTTACCTCCTCCCACTTCCACTCAGGGATAGGCAACGACTGCAACAGTCCACCTGGTCGCTGATGCTCTACCTTCACCAACTGACAGACCTCGCATCTCGACACAAACTCAACTACATCCTTCTTCATTCCAGGCCACCAAAACAAAAGCTTCATGTCAGCGTACATCTTACTACTGCCTAGATGTACAATGTAGCCTGAATGGTGAGATTCATACAGAATCTCCTGCCTCAAATCCCTAAACACAGGTACCCGCAACCTGTTCTTATAGAAAATAGCACCAGAATCAGAAATTTGAAGTTCAGGAGTCTTACCAGATCCAATCTGAGCAATAAACTTCGAATAATCAGAATCTGACTTATGGGCTTCCTGAATCCTTGCTTCCAAAGAAGACTGAATGCTCATCTGAGCCAAATCCAAATCACTGGAGGAAATCACCTCCAACTGCAAGCGGTCCATATCACGAATCAGGAAATCATCAAAAGTAAGCTGCAAACCTGATAATCCAGAAGACTTCCTGCTTAGAGCATCCGCTACCACATTAGCCTTACCAGGTTGATACTGAATCGTCAGATCATAATCCTTGATCAACTCAAGCCACCTTCTTTGTCTCAAATTCAGATCTTTCTGAGTAAATATGTACTTCAAGCTCTTGTGATCCATAAAAATCTCACCTTTGACGCCATACAAGTAGTGACGCCAAATCTTCAGAGCAAACACAACTGCAGCCAACTCTAAATCATGTGTCGGGTAATTCTTTTCATGTGGTTTCAATTGTCTTGAAGCATAAGCAATTATCCTACCATGTTGCATCAGAACACAGCCCAAACCTTTCAGTGAAGCAACACTGAACACCTGAAATCCTTCCGTACTTGACGGAAGTGCTAACACCGGAGCTGAAGTTAAACAATCCTTCAACTTCTGAAAACTGGCCTCACACTCTGAAGTCCAAACAAAAGCTACTGACTTCTGAGTCAGTCTCATCAGAGGCGTGGAAATCTGAGAAAATCCATTCACAATTTTTCTATAATATCCGGCCATGCCTAAGAAACTACGTACCTCAAATACCGTAGTAGGCCTTGGCCAATCAACGACAGCTTGGATTTTCTGGGGATCAACAGAAATACCTTCACCGCTCACTACATGCCCCAGAAAAGAAATGCTATTCAGCCAAAATTCACACTTGGAAAACTTAGCATATAGCTAATGCTGCCTCAAAGTCTCCAACACAATATTCAAATGTCTAGCATGATCTTCCTCAGAAGTAGAATACACCAGAATATCGTCGATGAAGACGATAACAAATTGATCCAGATACTCCTTGAACACTCTGTTCATCAGATCCATGAAAATCGCAGGCGCATTGGTTACCCCAAAAGGCATAACTAAAAACTCGTAGTGCCCGTACCGAGTACTGAAAGCTGTCTTCAACACATCAGCTTCCTTCACCATCACCTGGTAATATCCAGATCTCAAATCAATCTTTGAAAATACAGAAGAGCCGGAAAGCTGATCAAACAAGTCGTCAATCCGAGGCAAAGGATACTTGTTCTTTATCGTGACTTTGTTCAAATCTCTGTAATCCACACACATACGAAGTGTCCCGTCCTTCTTCTTCACAAACAAAATAGGTGCTCCCCAGGGAGAAACACTAGGACGGACAAAGCCTCTGTCTACCAACTCCTGAAGTTGAACTTTCAACTCAGAAAGTTCTTTCGGTGCCATCCTGTACGGAGCTTTTGATATCGGAGTGGTACCTGGAAAAATATCGATAGAGAACTCCACATCTCTATCCGGAGGTAACCCAACCAACTCCTCTAGAAAAACATCAGCAAACTCCCGTACCACTGGGATCTCAGAAATAGAACCAACCTCCAAGTTCAGATCCCGCACCAAAGCCAAAAAGACTGGGCACCCCTTCTTCCACATTCTGCTCACCTCCAACACAGAAATCAGACTGGAGAGAACACATCGTAAGCCCTGAAATACAAATCTCTCTCCAGCCATAAGCAAGCTCACTTGCTTCTTTAGGCAATCAATCTGAGCCTCATACAGACTCAGCCAATCCATGCCCAGAATCACATCATAAGAAGAAATCGGCAATAAAATCAGACTTGATTTCCACTTTTTGCCAGCAATGTCGATCTCAAAAAAACAAAACTTGCGAGCAATCAAATTACTTCCAGCCGGCAAAATCACGGAAAGAGAAACCGGAAGTAAAATGGAATCCAATCGTAAAGCCTCAAAACACCGTTCGGACAGAAAAGAGTGACTAGCTCCAGAGTCAAACAAAACACGACAGGGCTGATCAGAAATGTAAATCGTACCTATCACAACATCTGGAGCATCACGAGCCTCCTGCTGACTCAGGCTGTAAACTCGTGGCTGAACTGGAGCTGGAGCTGAAGCAACAGAACTACTCGGCTCCCTCTGAACAGTAGGTGGTCTCCGTGGTACAGAACTAGAACCACCACCTCTACCAGAAAATCTCTCAGGGCGTGGAGGAACAGTCCTCGGTCTTCCTGCTGCTGAACTGGTAGGTCTGACAAAGCCCTCTGATCGGAACTCAGAACGCCGATCAAATCCAGTCTGTGGACACTCTGCAATCCTATGGCCTGGCTGACCACATCTAAAGTACAGACCAGCCATCCTGTAGCACTGGCCAAAATGTCGGCGTCTACAACTCTGGCACACAGGTGCCCCACTCACAGATCCAGAACTCATCGTACTGGTAACAGTACCAGACGACCCTCCACTCCTCCTAGAGTCACCAGATCCAGAACCAGCTACAAATCTCCTCTTCCCAGAGGAACCACTGCCTGAAGCCTCGCCTCCAAATCTCTTCCTACTCGCAGTCCACCGCTGCTGAGTAGCCATCAGGTCATTCTCTATCAAACGAGCTCGCTCCACAAGCTCAGAAAAGTTAGTAATGCGAAACGGTATCAGGGGCTGCCTCAGAGTATCTCGTAATCCCCTCAGAAACCTGTAGCACCTCTCAGCAGAAGTACTAACCAACTGCGGAGCATACCTGGCTAATGCAGTAAACTCAGCCTCGTACTGCATCACCGTCTTGCTCCCCTGAACAAGCCTCAGAAAACTCTCCTGCATCTGCTGTCGTGCAGAAGGGGGAACGAACCAATCTCGAAAAACATCAGTGAACTCTTCCCAGGTAATCAAAGAGTTCAATCTGCTCTGAAACCTGGCCTCCTGTTGGCCAACCCACCAATGCTCAGCCTCACCATCCAACAGAAATACTGCCAAAGGTACCTTCCTGTCTAACGGACACTACATGCCGTCGAAGGTCTTCTCCAATCTCCTCAACCACTCCTCAGCAGCTCTGGGCTCAACAGCGCCCTCAAACCTCGGAGGTTTCAACCTCAGAAACATCTGGAGATGTCTATCAATATCATCAGATCTGACGGTAGAAGCTCTGCTCTGAGTCTCGCTCATCATCTAAGCAACGAGTGTAGCAAACTGAGACAGTGTATCAGCACCGGCCACTAGGGCTGTACTCCCCACTGGTGCTGCCTGACTGGCACTCTGCCCGTCTGTCATGTCTGGGTCTGGCTGATCCATACAGAAAATCCAGAAAACTATCACAAAAATAACACAATAAAAAGCCAAACAAACCAAAACTACCCCAAATAGACTCACTACAGATCACTTCCTATAGCTCTGTCTTACACAATCCAAATTCCAAAACCAATGCTCTGATACCACTAAAGCTTGTCATGACCCAACCCGACCCGGGACGGATCCCGCTCGCATCGGGTCGCGACGGAGCTGTCGAATCTAGGATCTGGCTTTGGAATTTGCTTCAGAAACTTTCTTCCAAATATAATATAGATAGAAACAACACAGAGCTACTATAAATATCCAAACACAGCGCAGTTCATCTATCTTTTCTTCATCAAAAATAATTATATACATATACAGTGCATGGCTTCAGACAGAAGGAACAGAACAGAACAGAAAAGTCATGACTGTACAAAAATCAAAAGTACAAAATACCTATCACAGATCAGACTCTGAAATCCTACTCCAAGACGTCCTTCCCTTTCCCAGAACCTGAAAACCACGTAGAAAACAAGAATGAGCTACAACAGCTCAGCAAGACATCAAACCTCCAATCAAAATTCTCAGAATCCACATCAAATCCACATCTAATCCATCAGACAAAAATTCGTATAGAAATCAGATCAACAGAATCATATATCAAATAAGAACAGAACCATACTGATCAGATCAAATCAGAACATAATAGAATCATAAATCATATCACAATCGTATGGAAATCAGAAATCATATCAATTCAGAGCATATCAAAAGTCAGAACAGATTCCCTGACACTGATAGAATCTCAACGGATTCTAGCCCCTTATACCTCCCTTCCCAGACACTGAAAAAATCTCTCGGATTTTGGCCCCTTATGCCTCCCTTTGTGCTCATGGCACCAGAACATATGTGCTTATAGCACCAGAACAGAACTTATCATCGGATCCGGAACAGAATTTGTTTTCAGATTTCAGAGCTCATTTCAGATTTCCCTGACACAAACAGGATCTCACAGGATCCTGACCCCTTATAACTTCCTTTTCATAGCACACAATCATATCATGTCATTTCAGAACAAATCCGGAAAATTTTAGAAATCGTATGAAAATCCAGCGGCATAACGGCAGTATACGGAATTTACACAAAATTTTCTAATTTCACAATTTACCAAATTAGCATAGAATATTTATAACAACATTGCAAGACTTTTATTCTACTTCCCATACAATTTTAGACTTCATCAGAAATTACAATCAAAATAAAACACCGCCGAATCAAAACTATCCGATCAAAATTCTCCAGAAAAGAATTAAAACGTGCGCACTCGGTACCTCAAAAACATACCAAAAGTTACGCGGTAAAAACTGAACAAATCGGAAAATACGGACGAAATTCGCTAACGAAAACGAAATCCGGACAGAAAAATCGTTCAAACTTCACCGTTCTGAAAATTGAGAAAGGCGGAATGTGCCTTACCTTGCGTACACCAATTTCTTGAACTGTCTCGACGGACGAAAACAGACCGGAGTCGCTCAAAAATCCTCTTTTCCTTCTTTTCCTTCGTTTTTCTCTCTCCTGGACGTCCTTTCTTTCCAAAAATATCTCATTTCCATATATATCCAGACTGATCGTACCGGACGATCGCAATTTCGTACCGGACAATCTCAACTTTGGGTAGATTTCGTCAAGACGAAATTAATTATCGTCTAAGGACGACTTGGGCTCTGGACGATTTTCGTCCAGACGATCCTGATTTCGTCCAGACGAACCATTCAGACATAACAGTTTTTCTGCACAACCTGTACCAATCGTCCCGGACGATCTAACTTCGTCCGGACGAACCTGGGAGAAAAAAATGGTCTTTACACATCATCATCCAACTATAGTCCTTCAATCACCATCATTCAACTATGGCCCTTCGTTTATAGTCATCCAACTAAAGTTCTACGACCACCATTATCCGACTTCTATGTTTCGACCATCATTATTTAGTTATAATCCTCTAACCATTATCACCCGATTATGATCTTCTGACCACTGCCATCTACATATGGTCCTCTATTCAATGTCGTCCATCTATAGTCATCTAACCATCATCGCTCGACTATTTCAACTAGGTAAAATCAATTTTTTTTTTCAGAGTATTTTACTCTTGCAGCCCTCTTTTAGTTGTGTGTGCAA
The DNA here is from genome assembly GCA_022539455.1 of Dendrobium nobile. Lineage (NCBI taxonomy): Eukaryota > Viridiplantae > Streptophyta > Magnoliopsida > Asparagales > Orchidaceae > Dendrobium > Dendrobium nobile. The sequence goes on from CM039726.1 coordinate 49,827,884, forward strand.
TATAATATTAAGTTATTATGTGTGTGCCATACAACACCCTTAAAATTAAATTACAATTTTTTTTATTATATCAATTAATTGATATTCATCAAAGGGAGATTACTTATTAGTAATGCTATGAAGGAAAAAATTAGCCTGGATTTTTTTTTTTAAAAAAATTCATTGATGAAAATTCTTATATTAATACATAATTTTAATATAGCCATAATGAAGCGAGGATAATTTAATAATTTATGAAAAAGATTATGGCAGAGTTTTTTAGATGCTTATTCTTTCTTTGTTAAGAGCTCCAATAAGGCAATAAGAACTTCGTTTCCAAGCAATATTTGCCATATGACTTAATGTAAGGAGGTATCCTTAATGGGTAATTTATGAGTCAAATTATTTTATAGGTTATTAAGAGTTATTAGGTTATTAAATAGGTTATCATCTACTTTTCCAACGTCTACTTTTCCAACCTATAATTATTCTTCTGTAGAAATTAGGGTTATAAGACATAATGGACGAACTTGGCCTTAATGGTTGCTCGTCTGCACCTTCGATTTTTTCAAGTTATAGATTTCCTTAAATTGCCTATACATAATTTGTTAGACTATAAATGATTACCTCAAATGGCCTTATTATTTTTTAAAAATTAAATCACTTTTAATTATAGTTTTCTATTTTATTTTTATATTTGTTAATAATTAATTAAAATTAATATTGACATTTGTGTTCATGATTGTAATTAAAATGTAGTAGTAATTGTATCAATTTATAAAGGAATACATTTAATTAATATTTTAAGGAATATCAACTCTTAAATCTTGTGTAGTTATTTTTTTAAGAGAATAGGCAATTGAAACTGCTGAAATTTACAATGAACTGACTGCTTTGATTGCAAGCATGCATCAAAGCATGATAGCTCTTCGTGGTTTAGTTCTCTTATCTCCTTTTTCCACAAGATAGATCTTTCCATAGCAATCTTATGCTTAATTTTACATTTTTCTAATAAGGATTTTAAATATTTGATTCAACAAAAAAAAAAAAGATTCCTCATCATTTATAATGACTTTAGGTATTCCAAATCTACTGAAAAAAAAAAATATTATTTTTTTATTTGATAATAACTTTAGTATCTTTACTAGGTGATGCTACGAATTATATCCATTTAGATATATAATCTATTGCTATGAGGATGTATTGATTTCTATAAGAAGAAATCAGAGGACCCATAAAATGTTTTCCCCTAAACATAAAATATTTCCACTTCTAGAAAAATAATTTAGGGGCATACCATGATGATAAGATTTTTTTTTTTTTTTTTCTATATGTTGGCACCTATCATAAATTTTGGTTGGTGGAAGTTTTTAAATACTGATATTTTGCCTTATTAACTTCAATCCCTAAAGTAAAAACTTCAGATTAATGTCCTCTTTTATCATAAAATTATATATATTCAATTTAGGGCTAAATTTAACCCTAAACATCTTTGCATGATCAAGATAATATTCAAAAGATGAGCAAAACATTAAAAAAGCATCCATAAGCACTTCCATCCCTAATTCTATCAAATAAAACAAAATTTCAATCACATATTTTGAAACGAGACATGGATATTAGAGTGCAAAAGGCATCCTTCTAAAGATAAATGTTCCATTAGGATACATAATGTGGTTTTTTCTTGATATTCGAGTGTTATAGCAATTTGAATATACCTTTAGTATCCACTTAGAAAATAATAAAATGAATGCCCCGCTATTCGTTTAATTTTGCTTATTCACTTTCCCTCTAACTCTTTCCTCCTAGCCAATTAGCTCGCTATCTGAGAACCATAAAATTATGCCTTACAAAACTCTTCTTATAAAATATTTGACTTAATCTTAATTTATTTTATCCATATAAAATACTTAGCCAAATACAAGCCATATATTTTGTGACAACATATCCTATTAATTTGTCATAAGCATTGTCATATGTAGCATTTAAGAATTTGTTTCTTTACTTTCTTTATTAGTTCAGTGTAACCCATTCTTTGTTTTTCACTTTAAATTGATGATAGAAACTCAAGTTCTTCAAATTGTAATATAGTTGGCAAACACATTTGTTTATTATTCATGCCCCATAGATTATGAGCAATTTGTCAAATAAATAATGACAAAAAGAATTTGTTTTAATGCTTTAAGCTTAAAATCACGAGAAAGAGAAAAAAGAGAAATAAATAAGATAAGATAAGAAATAAGGTTGTATTTGTAATTTTAAAACAACTATAAAATTATGGGTTAGTGCCTAATTTAAGGCTTCGTTAATGAAAATATTTTTACTTATTTATAAAGCAGCTTTCTAGTACAAAAATTTTTAGCCCAAAAATTTTTTATACTATAAAACTGCTTTAGAAAGAAGTAGGAAAATAGTCCTGAATGAATCCTTTGAAAGTTTCAAAATAATAATTTGTTTATTTATGTTAAGCAAATTCAAAAAAATAAAATTTATACTTGGTGTATATTACTTTGATTGAATTAAGATGTTAAAAATTTAATTGAAGGAGGTACATTTCGGGATTTATATATTCTTGTTATTTAAAAATTCTTTAACTTATGTTAGGAAAGTTTTCATTTCCGTAATTTGTGTTATGTATAAAGCAAAGCCAAAATCAATTCCTCGTGACACAAATTATGTGCATAAAAGACTTAAAAACAACATCCAACAACCCATTTCATCCAAAAGTCAAGGAAGCATGTTCAATAACTCAAGAAGCCACTTTGTTCACTATGTGAATGCAATCCTTGGATAAATTTCAATTTTTAAAAAGGTAGAATGGATTTGAAATGTTGTAAATATGATGTAAGGTGAGTTCATATTGAATGAAAATTAATTCAAAAATTAATCTTAATTTAAATTCTTTCATATTGGCAGACTATTGCATTCAACATCTTGCTACTTCTATTAAGTGGATGTTTTCTTCTTTCTCTTTTATTTTATTTGATTTTATTTTTAATCATAATTCTCTCTTTCCCACATCTCTCAATTTTGCTTTATACTCTTAACATATCTACTATTAGAGCATTCATTGTTGGATATCCTTTCACTCTAACATTTCATTAAAACATTTACCAATTTTAATTGCAGGCTTTTTTATCCAATAAATAAAATTTTATTGGTGACATGTGTTATATTAGAAAATCAATGCCACCCATTACCCAAAATATAATTTACTATAGTCGCCACTAAGCCCTTAGTATAATAAGATTTCTATGCCCATCCCTTTTAAAATTTAGCCCAATGTGATTCATCAACACATTTCTTCCATAGTTAGAAGCAAAAACATGCGCTTAATTGTCAGTAAAATTTCATTTTTTTTAAGTTGAAGACATACCACAATAGAAGGGATGAAATATGTGTGAAGTGATACATCACTAAACTCTTTAAAAAATCTTCCCATTTTAAAAGTTTTTCAAATAATATGGAAGGTAAAAATTTAATATGTAATAACAAAAATAACTAGTAAACTACCACATATTATTATCCATAAGCCTAAGGACCCCTAAGCCTAAGGAAAAAAGACACAGATCAAGATCGCTCTTTCCTCCTTGCCTCCTTAACTACCATCAGAGTTTTGCTAAACCACCACCTAATGCCTTGAGCTCCACTAGAACACCACCTAACACCTGGAGTTCTACCAGACCACCACCTGACATCCGGAGTTGCGTCGGACCACCACCTAACGCTTGGAGTTCCATCGGACCACCACCTAATGCTCGGAGTTTTGTTGGACCACCACCTGATACTCTAAATTCCACCGGACCACCACTTGACCCCCGGAGTTCCACTAAACTACCACATAATACTCAGAGTTCTGCCGGACCACCACCTAATGCCCTGAGCTCCACCGAACCATCACCTGATGCCCTGAGTTCGGCTGGACCACCACTTGATGCCCTCAGTTCCGTCAGATCATCACCTGACACCTTGAGTTTGTTTTGATCATTGCTCGATGTCAGAGTTTCTGTTGAACAATTGCCCGACACTGAAGTTCTACCAAATCCCCGCTAGACTACCAACTAACAGCCAAAATTTCAAGCAACGCCAGACTTCCACCAGTTCACCAAGTGACACTGGTCTTTCATCCCTGTTTGTCACTAGATTTCAACCATACTGTTGGCATTTGTAATCTAATCACCCTCAGAGATGAGCCCACCCATTGTAATAAACTATTATAGTAGAATCATTTTCAACTAGGTCAGGCCCCATGGTTTCTCCCCTTCCCAAGGTTTTCCACATAAAAAATCTTGTGTTCTTTATGTGTGAGCTAAATATCCATGTAATGCTAAGACATAGGATTACAACTCTATCACCACGTATATTTTAGCGAGCAACAAATACTAACCAAGAAAAAAAATTGAATACATGTTCAAGGTTTTTTTCAATAAAATATATATTTGGAAAAATATTAGAAAATTTAAAAGTTTTCGATATAACATGTATAATCTATTAAAATTAAACTCAAGGGGAAATGATCTTCAAATTGCACTCGGATTAACTAAAATCCCTAATTTACCTTTATGAAAAATTCAAACCAAGCATGATAGGGGAATTTAAACCAAGATAATTACATAAATAGGTTTTGATTAACCTCATGAACAAGCACGACTCTTTTGGGTTTACTTAAGTTTTAACCTAGCCTAAACTATTCTAGTGGTTCAGTTAACTCAATTGAAGTGTGTTTTATTAATTCGAGTTAATTAGAGGGTTTGAGCATAAACAAATGAACAAATTTAGGTTTCATTTGAGACGACTTTTCTACAGCTTCTTAAACCAGCTTTCTAGTAAAAAAATTTAATTTTTAACTAAAAAGTTGCTTTAAGAAGGTGAAAAAAAAGCTGTTCCAAATGAAACCTTAATCAACTTGGCTCAGTGGATTATGATGGTCAAGTGAAGGTTTACATTTGATCAAATTAAGAGTTTTACGCAAATGCACTATGTAGGTTATAAAGGGTTTCAAATTGGGCTATGATGGGCAAACCAAGTCTAATTCGGTATAATTAATGTAAGATGAGTTTAGTTAGGTCAATTGAGAAACATGGGCTAACTAAGGGTCAAAAAGATCAAGTTGGGTTAACCGATTTAATTTAAGAGTGTTAATGTAACATGCAAAACCAATTGAAACAAAATTCAAGGAAAAACGATCATCGCATGCACTATAATTAATTAAAAATCTCTACTTCACCTCTATGAAAAATTCAACTCAAGCATGATAGAGGAAATTAAACTAAACTAATTACATAAATAGGTTTAGATTAACCTCATGAAGAAATTGGTCAAGTATGACTCATTTAGGTTGACTTGAGTTTTAACATGGCCTAAGCTATTTAAATTATTCAATTGGCACAACTATGACGTATTTAATCAATTGGGGCCAATTAGAGGGGTCGGGCATAAGCAATTGAGCAAATATGATTAGATTGGCTCAATGGGTTCTAGTGGTCTAGTAAAGGTTTAAATTGAGCTAACATCATTTCTCTGTCTTATTCGTTCAATCAAATATTTAATTAGGTTCATTAGGATGTAGTGAACTCAAGTCAATTTGATCAACTTAAGGCTTTTGACTCAAATGCACAATGTAGGTTTCAAAGAGTTCCCAATTGGCTATGATGGGCAAACTAAGGCTTCGTTTGGGACTGCTTTCTAAAGCAGTTTTCTAGTAAAAAAATTTTGTTTATGAAATTTTTGTACTAAAAAGTTACTTTAGAAAATAGTAAAAAAATATGTCATAAATACAGCCTAAGTCTAGTTGGGTACAATTGATTTATAATGAGCATAGTTATGTCAAATGAGAAACTTGGGCTAACCAAAGGTCAAATATATCAACTCGGTCTAATTATAGGCCAAAAGTTCAATTATGCTAACTTGGGTATCTATTTGGTTTGATTAGATTATACATAACTTATTTGAACTTATAATTAAAGCCAATAGTGAGGAATGGTTATATCAAATAGTCCTAAGTGATTAATGGGTCCAAAGGTTTAAGTGATTTGGGAAATAAGTTGACTTTTGGCAAAGCCTAAGACCACATATTAGATTAGGTGATCAAATGGTTAACTAAAATCAAATCAAATGTAAATGAACCATTAGAGGGGATAATTGAAATCTTAAATAATCAATCGATCCATTGGGCCTAATTGTTTTTAAGCTAGACCAAGGGAGAGTTATCATAGCAAATTTTAGTTGACTCTAACTTTGATTTTGAATTTTTTTTTTTTTGACTTCATATGCAACAGCTTTTTTATTGTTGTTTAAAACAGTTTTCAAGTACAAAATTTTTTTGAACTAAAACAATTGTATTAAAAAGCCGCTTTAGAAAGCAATAAGAAAACTATTTCAAACGAAGCCTTGCAGGAGTAAAGGAATTTGTCTTTGTAATAAAGATAAATGATCAGTCCACTTCATTTGTATTTACTATATCATTCAATGTTGTTTGGTGCCTAACCAATGAGCCCTTAGTGGTGGATCTTCAATCAAGCATGGTCCCCATTCCTAATTCCTATCTTGTAAAGTTATTTTATTTAGTTTGTTTGGTAGTCATATCGGATCATATATTATATGATTAGTTCAAATAAATTAAAAGTTTTATACGTCATTAAGATATTTTCTAAATGCTTTCTTTTGAATGGAGAGTCCTCGGAATTGATAAGTCTGCATTGTTTAGAAGATAACCACCATCATAGTGCGTCTGGGGGCCACTTGAGAGATTCCGTTAAGATTTTAAATTTTTATTTTTTTATTTTTCGTGAAGTCGACGTCACTGTTAAGGTCATGATTTCTCAATCATACTGAGACTCATTTGATATCATTTTTATTTTTATTTTAAATATTTATTTAATTTGTTTTGACTTTTTTATTTTTTGATTTAAAATCAAAATAAATTAGTTTATTTGAAAATATTGAGATAATTTGAATATTTTTTGAAAATAATATCACAATCGATCGTTGTAACCAGTGGCTCAATTGTTGTCATCAACTGCCACTAATTTCTTCGTTTAGCTAATCATTGCTACCGTCTTGCTGTCCCGTAAATTAAATCATTTGATATTTAATAAAAATTAAAAATAAATGTATCTCTAATGATCATAAGATATTGGCTTTTAGGTTTGACAAAGGTTCATTTGGGACAGCTTTAGACCACTGATTTTTCCTTACTTTTAAGATATTTTTGTACTTAAAAGTAGTTTTACAATGTAACAAGAAAATCATCTCAAATGAAACCAAAGTATTCGATAAATGATTGATTGTCGTCATCTCTATCTATTACTTGCCAATTTTGACTATTAGAATCATGCACTAATTGATAACTTTTATCTTTTTTGAGTTTTATAATGAGACCACTAACAAGTTGAAGTTGGGCTGATTATGTTATATTATGTCTCATAGGGCCCCCTCATTATTGTGATTGAAAATAACATCCTATAGTTGAACCTATAGTCTAACATTGAATACATTGTAGTAATATGTATTTTATTGCATTTGAAATAAATTATGAATTATCGTTCATTTTTTATTGGAGATATAATTAAAAAGAACAAGTGAAAAGCTGAATGATAAGCTATTATCAAGGTGAATGATATAAAGCATCAAATGAATGGTCATCAGCAAAATTCATCCCAAATGAAAAAGAAGAAGATGGAAGAAGAAAATTACTAAGTATATATTCAAATATGTTGAGGATTTGATTAAATACAAGTCAACTTAGTCGAACGTAAGGTCGAGAAGATAAAATAGTGTGATAAACTTACAAGGATTAAGGAGGACTCGCCAGGATTATGAGGACCTACTCACCTAAACATGAAATCAATCCACCAAAACTCAGATGCTATTTTCATATACCTCCTACTAACAAGTGGACAACTTCATCTAGTCAGTTGAAGATTCATTTAGCTAGGAGGTGACTTCATCTACTAATAGTTGTGTAATTTTGGAAACTCTCCTATTATATTATGATATATATTTTATTGTTTTTATAGCCAAAGAAATGACTTTACTTTTAGGGCTCAGACACAGGCTTTAACATGTAAGGGGTCAAGCAGGAGTTTTGCACGCCTTTTCAAATCCTCTCCCTATGCTCTTCATATTCTATGCTATCCTGTGAATTTTGCAAGTAAGGTTCTTGCATTACCTATAGACAAATTTCAATCCAAAATAAAAGGAAATGAGAATATTTAATTACCCCCTTAAAGCTATTATAGAAGAGAATGGGAAGCTTAAGAGCTAAATTAATTCTTTATTTTCTTCATTTTCTTATAATTATGAAATATATGCTTTTCATGTTAGAATTAAGTTATTAGAACATGTGTATACATGGCCAATGAATGATCTAATATTTTTTCTTTTATTAGCGATTCTTTTTTTTATTTGTTTTAATATTTTTATTATTTTCTTCTACAACAATTCTATTTTATGCAATTATGATATTTAATATCCACACTTGATTAGACTAATTTTTCCTAATATAAGAATGCTACTTTATGGGATAAGGTAAATGATATTTCATCTTTTTTTTAGCACATCAATATATTGTTGCTCTACATATTTGTGAAGGAATGCTTCTCTTTTTTATTATAAATATATTATGCATAATACAACTAAAAAATATAATAGAACTTTGAAAATCCTCCATACAAGCCTTGCCCTTTGTGAAATTATTTATATTAATTGAAATGGGCACAAGGCTTATTCTTGTGTTTTTAGTTGATCCATGAATATTATTGACACATTTACACATTACAAAAAAACTTTATATTGATTATATCACCACCTTCGCAAATACAAACTTCATGTAAAACTTGATACATCACCAAAAATCGATTTAATCAGTCACGAATCTCGAAGCATATTCAAATAGAAAACTTTCAAAAATTAAATTTGGGGCTATATAAACTTCAATTTCAGCAAACGTACAATAAATCTAAGTGTCTCGAAGATATGAATCCAAAAATACCAAAATTGGCCCAACTTAGTCCAACCCAAATCAAGGGCTTGAAGTACATTGAAAGCTTTAGCACATCCTGATCTCATGTATATAGTTGAATTGAGAGGCTTAATGAAACAATTCCAACGAGCACAAGATCACCTAGATTGAACATCATTAAGGTACTTAAATGTTGAATGAATATTTTATGATAAAGGGAATCAATATGATCCGCTTAATGGAGTGCTTCGAATCTGCTCCAATCTTTTTGCATATTTATGGGGCATGTCACTCCCAAAAATCTACAAATAGGCTCCCTCCCATCACATGAGGGAGGTTTAGACCCTTTACTAGAGAGAGAAGAGAGCTCTAGGGATTGAAGAATCCAGGAGCTCCACCCGAGCACCACCACTAGTAAAACCTCACAACCCAACCACCATTGTTGAACCTTCACCTAACTACCATTGTCAAACTTTCATCGGTTGACCACCATTAGCAAACCCTCCAGGTTTTCACCACCCATCGTTGTTGTTGGATCTCAACAAGCTCGCCGCTGTTGAACCTCCATAAGACCCCCACCATTAGACCTCCACGTAGCTGTTATCTCTGAAACGTTTCCATTCGACCATGACCATTTCAATTTTACCACTGCCACTCGAATACTATCTCTCTAACCTATGTCTCCCAACTAAAGTCGCTCCTACCTGCATTGCTAGATTAAGGTCCCATTGACCTCTATCACCCGATTACCATCCCACTAACTTTAGTGGCCCGACTATAGTTCATTTGACATCTATTTCCCTACTATGATCCCTCTAACCATCATCACCCATCTTCAGTCCCTCCAATCTCTGTCACTCGACTATGGTCCCTTTGACCTCTATCACACGATTATGGCCTCTCTGACCTCCATCGCTTGAATATGGTCCCACAGACCTTCGTCACCTTACTAAAGTTCACCAACCTTCGTTGCACAACTAAGGTCCACCAACCTCTGTCGCCTGACTACGATATTTCCAACCTCAACAACCCAACTATAATCCCTTTGACCTCAGTCACCCAACTACATTCTCTCTGATCACGATCACCCATATTTGGTTCTTCCAACCTTCATCGCCCTACTACAATCCCTCAAACCATCATCACCAAACTTATATCCCTCCGGCCTCCACCACCCTTCAATCTCTATCGCTCGATTGCAGTACTCTAACCGGCATTGCCCAATTACGATCATTTAGACCAAATAAATTGACCAACAATCTCTTAAGAATGACTCTTATTCCATTGGGTTCTTCCAATTCCAAACTACATAATGTGTTTTATACAAAGTATATTAGCCCCCAAGGAAGGGTGTCATTTGTAATCAATGATAAACATTGATAGAATCATTTCAACTGCGTGAGACCCTATTTCTTTTTCCCTTTTTAGGATTTTCACTGAAAAATTGTAGTGCCTCTTATAATTCTTACACCTATTTTATCTTTGTGTGTATTAGATCTTTGTATAAAACTATGACGTTAAATCCTCTGTGTTTTTACTGTCGTGAATGTTCTGGCATGCAACAAAATAAATATTAGTAAATGCAAACTTATTTAGATATCAAGCATTAAGACAAACGTATTATTTAATGGATGAATGTCATTAACATGATGAAGAATTTTTGGGTTGTATAAGATAAAAATAAATCTTTAATGTCTATATCAAACAAATCAAAATTTGAAAGATATGACATAAGGAAAATGCTAGTATTATTCTACATAAGTTGTTTATTTAAATAGAGTTTCATTTTTTAGGTCAATAATGTCTTATTAAATGTCCTTTTATAAAGGAAGTTTGCAAAAACAATCAAGAGATTAGGTCCATCAAACCATAAATCGTAATATTTTGGATGTTATATGAACTTTTTTATCAATCATTGTTCATCAATTTTATTATTCTTTTTTTTTTTTATCTTTTGGCCTATAAGCCATGTTTTTTAACAATACCGAGCAAATACCTAGTAATACCGAGCAAATACCGAGTTGTACCGAGTTTTTTCTAGCAATACTGAGCAAATACCTAGCAATACCGAGCAAATCCCTAGCAATACCGAGCAAATCCCGAGCAAATACCAAGTTGTACCGAGTTGTAGATAAACTCGGTACAACTCGGTATTTGCATGGTATTGGTCTTCACAGAGCGGTATTTCTCGTTTTTGCAAAGCAATAACTAGCAATACCGAGCAAATACCGAGCAATACCGAGAAAATCGCGAACATAGCATTCTCGGGTTCCAGTCCGGGTCAAGTCATCGGGCCGTGCGGTAAAGAATAAGAGCACGTGGCGACATGTTATTGGCGGCCGAACGTAGCTCTACGTCTGGTCAGAGGACGCAATAATTGTTCCAATTATTGCCATCAACTGCCACTAATTTCTTCATTTAGCCAGTCTTTGTTTCCGCCTTGCTGTCCCGTAAATTAAATCATTTGATATTTAATAAAATTTAAAAAATAAATGTATCCCTAATGATCATAAGATATTGTCTTTTGGGTTTGACAAAGACTTCGTTTGGGACAGCTTTAGACCACTGGTTTTTCTTTACTTTTAAGATATTTTTGTACTAAAAAGTAGTTTTACAAAGTTATAAGAAAATCATCTCAAATGAAACCAAAATATTCGATAAATGATTGATTGTCGTCATCTCCATCTATTACTTGCCAATTTTGACTATTTGAATCATGCATTAATTGATAACTTTTTATCTTTTTGAGTTTTATAATGAGACCACAAACAAGTTGAAGTTGGGCTGATTATGTTATATTATGTCTAATAGGGTCCCCTCATTATTGTGATTGAAAATAACATCCTATAGTTCAACCTATAGTCTAACATTGAATACATTATAGTAATATGTATTTCATTTCATTTGAAAGAAATTATGAATTATCGTTCATTTTTTATTGGAGATATAATTAAAAAGAACAAGTGAAAAGCTGAGTGATAAGCTATTATCAAGGTGAATGATATAAAGCATCAAATGAATGGTCATTAGCAAAATTCATCCCAAATGAAAAAGAAGAAGATGGAAGAAGAAAATTACTAAGTATATATTCAAATATGTTGAGGATTTGATTAAATACAAGTCAACCTAGTCGAACGTAAGGTCGAGAAGATAAAATAGTGTGATAAACTTACAAGGATTAAGGAGGACTCGCCAGGATTATGAGGACCTACTCACCTAAACATGAAATCAATCCACCAAAACTCAGATGCTATTTTCATATACCTCCTACTAACAAGTGGACAACTTCATCTAGTCAGTTGAAGATTCATTTAGCTAGGATGTGACTTCATCTACTAATAGTTGTGTAATTTTGGAAACTCTCCTATTATATTATGATATATATTTTATTGTTTTTATAGCCAAAGAAATGACTTTACTTTTAGGGCTCAGACACAGGCTTTAACATGTAAGGGGTCAAGCAGGAGTTTTGCATGCCTTTTCAAATCCTCTCCCTATGCTCTTCATATTCTATGCTATCCTGTGAATTTTGCAAGTAAGGTTCTTGCATTACCTATAGACAAATTTCAATCCAACATAAAAGGAAATGAGAATATTTAATTACATATTTCCCTTAAAGCTATTATAGAAGAGAATGGAAAGCTTAAGAGCTAAATTAATTCTTTATTTTCTTCATTTTCTTATAATTATGAAATAAATGCATTTCACATTAAGTTATTAGATTGGACATCATTAAGTTACTTAAATGTTGAATGAATATTTTATGATAAAGGGAATCAATATGATCCGCTTAATGGAGTACTTCGAATTTGCTCCAATCTTTTTTGCATATTTATGGGGCATGTCACTCCCAAAAATCTACAAATAGGCTCCCTCCCATCACATGAGGGAGGCTTGGACCCTTTACTAGAGAGAGAAGAGAGCTCTAGGGATTGAAGAATCCAGGAGCTCCACCCGAGCACCACCACTAGTAAAACCTCACAACCCGGCCACCATTGTTGAACCTTCACCTAACTACCACTGTCAAACTTTCACTGGTTGACCACCATTAGCAAACCCTCCAGGTTTTCACCACCCATCACTGTTGTTGGATCTCAACAAGCCAACCGCTGTTGAACCTCCATAGGGCCCCCACCATTAGACCTCCACGTAGCTGACATCTCTGAAACGTTTCCATTCGACCATGACCATTTCAATTTTACCACTGCCACTCGAATACAATCTCTCTAACCTATGTCGCCCAACTAAAGTCGCTCCTACCTACATTGCTAGATTAAGGTCCCATTGACCTCTATCACCTTATTACCATCCCACTAACTTCAGTGGCCCGACTATAGTTCATTTGACCTATATTTCCCGACTATGATCCCTCTAACCATCATCACACATCTCCAGTCCCTCCAATCTCTGTCACTCGACTATGGTCCCTTTGACCTCTATCACACGATTATGGTCTTTCCGACCTCCATCGCTTGAATATGGTCCCACAGACCTTCGACACCTTACTAAAGTCCACCAACCTCCATTGCACAACTAAGGTCCACCAACCTCTGTCGCCTAACTACGGTATTTCCAACCTCAACCACCCAACTATAATCCCTTCGACCTCAGTCACTCAACTACATTCCCTCTGACCACTATCGCCCATATTTGGTTCTTCCAACCTTCATCGCCCTACTACAATCCCTTAAACCATTGTCGCAAAACTTATATCCCTCTGGCCTCCACCACCCTTCAATCTCTATCGCTCGATTGCAGTACTCTAACCGGCATTGCCCAACTATGATCATTCATACCAAATATATTGGCCAACAATCTCTTAAGAATAATTCTTATTCCATTGGGTTCTTCCAATTCCAAACTACATGATGTGCTCTATACAAAGTATATTAGCCCCCAAGGAAGGGTGTCATTTGTAATCAATGATAAACATTGATAGAATCATTTCAACTGAGTGAGACCCTGTGGCTTTTCCCCTTTTTAGGATTTTCACTGAAAAATTGTTGTACCTCTTATAATTCTCACACCTATTTTATCTTTGTGTGTGTTTGGATCTTTGTATAAAGCTATAATTCTATGTATTTTTACTGCCGTGAATGTTCCAGCATGCAACAAAATAAATATTAGTAAATGCAAACTTATTTAGATATCCAATATTAAGACGAATGTATGATTTAATGGATGAATGTCATTAACATGATGAAGAATTTTTGGGTTGTATAAGATAAAAAAATAAATCTTTAATGTCTATATCAAACAAATCAAAATTTGAAAGATATGACATAAGGAAAATGCTAGTATTATTCTACATGAGTTGTTTATTTAAATAGAGTTTCATTTTTTAGGTCAATAATGTCTTATTAAATGTCCTTTTATAAAGGAAGTTTGCAAACACAATCAAGAGATTAGGTCCATCAAACCATAAACTGTAATATTTTGGATGTTATATGAACTTATTTATCAATTATTGTTCATCAATTTTATTATTCTTATTATTTTTTAATCTTTTGGCCTATAAGCCATGCTTTTTAACAACATATTCCATACTAATTTGTCCATAACTTTGTGGTCGGCAATATTTAACAAACTGTTTTTTAACTTTTTATTTATTTTTACTTTAGTTTAGTGTAATCCATTGTGCTTTCTAATGTTTTCAAATAGCAAAATTTGAGAAACTCATTTATAAATCTCTTAAGTTCAATGGATTGATGTGATAAAGAATAATGCGGTCCAGATGATTTTGAAATAAGAAAAACATTTTTTTTTTAGATTTTTTTTAAGAAGGAGCATGATGTTAATTTAAATTAAAAATAAGAGCAAATTATTAAAAAAATTTTAAATCAAGCAATCTAGCCAAATCATTTGGCACATTTTAAAGAATGCACCAAATATCATTTGGTGCATTCTTTAGAATGTGCCAAATGATTTGACTTGTTCCTTAGAATAAACCAAATCATTTGGTGCATTCACCACAGTCAATCGAATTAAAGTCTAAAGTAATGGCAATGCACCAATCCGAATGGCGCATTCAATTGAATGAGCTAAATTGTTTGATTTATTTAGAATAAGCCAAACAGTTTGACACATTCAATAGAATGCGCCATTCTATTTGACTAGTTCGCTTCTTTTTTAAAATTTTTAATAATCTTCTCATATTCCTAATGTAAATTATACATCATGCACCTATTTATAATATTGTGAAGGTTTCAAATAGCAAAATATGAGAAACTCATTTATATATCTCTTAAGATCAATGGATTGATGTGACAAAGACATAATGCGGTCCAGATGATTTTGAAACAACACAAATATGCATTTTCCTTAGGCTTTAAGCTTAAAGATGGTGGAAAGAGTAGTCAGAAGAATATAAAAAGAATGTGGGCAATTGGCTAAGTCTATTATTGAAGAAAATTGTCGGTTTGATGGTTGATATCATGACGGATCGAGCAAGTCATTAATTTGTTAGATGAAGTTGTCGACTTATTGGAACAGATTATGAATTTGTAAAGTTTAATTTGGGATAATTGTCATGTTATTTTATACAATATTTTTTTACTATAAATTTTTTTTGAAAGTAATAAAAACGTAGTTAGCTAAAAATTATCACAAACGAAGCCTAAATTTGGATGAGTAGGCTTTATGTTTAGGCAACTAGGCCTGCTTTAGGGTCTATTTGGTTGGAATACAAAATGGTGTTAAGTATTTCAAATGCAAGAGTTTTGTAAATTTTTATGTTTGGATGGAATACAAAGTTGAGCAAAGTAAAGTAAATTAAATGGAGTATACACAATTTTAGTTCATTTTTGAAGTAAGGCAAACCCATCCAATTTTGAGCCAGAAACGTTTACACAACAAGCAAGCTCGCTTGAACAACGCCCACCACCACCGCCGCCCATCGCTTACCACCGGTTGCAACTATTGCCACCTACCTCTATCGGCCACCACCACCACTACCGAGCACCCCCACCGCTGGCCTCCCCCACTATCGAACACCGCCACCACCCACTATCTGTAACCACCGTTGTTGCCACTAGCCGCATCCATTGTCACTACCGCCGGCCACCACCATCACTAGCCACCACCACCACCAGCCACCATCATTGTCGCCATCGCCACCTGCCCTATCGACCACCATTATTTTTTTTACTTTACACTATATTTATGACTTCAAATAAAAAAAAAAAAATCGTTCACTTGTATTTACTTTACTTTCATCCAAACAACTCCAAAATATTTATTTTACTCTACCTTCTTTTGGTTTGACCATTAGCGGAGTAAAAAAAATATACTAATGTAGACATAAAATAACTTTTTTTATTAGTTATGCTTCTATTAATTATAATGATAATTTATTATTATTTATACTCCCAAAAATTGCAATGATCAGGGATGAATTTTTATGCATATCTGAATTGAAAACTTCTAAAATTAAATTGAGGGTCATCCAAACTCCAATTTCAACAAGCTTATATAGTCAAATTGAATATCTCAAAGAAACGAACTCAACAACACCCAAATTTGTTCAATATGAGCCCAAATGGGTCCAATTCAGGGGGCTGAAGCATGTTTGAAGAGTTCAAAGCATAAATTGGATGACCAAAAGATCTCTAGATATGGCATGCTTATAGGTGAATCAAGCGGCTCTATGAGACGAATCCAATGAGCTCAATAAATGCTTGACAAATGTTGTATGATTGGGGCGGGGGGGTTAATATGGGCCATCCAATGGAGTACTCCGAACTTGCCCCAGATCTTGTACATATTTACAGTATATACTACTCTAAAAAATTTATAAATAGACTCCCTCTTCCCACATGGAGAGGGGGCTTGGACCCTTTTGCTGGAGATTAGATAGAGCTCAAAGGCTTCAAGGATCATAAAGTTCCTCCTGAGCAACACCACCGACGAACTTCTATCGACCGTCGTCGGACCACTACTGGTCCTCCGACAATCGTTGGACCACCAACTGTCCCTCAAACCACTAGCAGTCCTCCAACCATCATTGGATCATCACCCATTTGAAGACCGTCGACGGGCCACCACCCATCCGTCGACCAACATCATACCTCTGCCTAGCTGCCAACCACCATCTAAGCTCTGCTCATATGCTCACTGCTGACTGTCGCCAAACCTCTTCCCGGCTGCCAACCACAGTCAAACCTCTACCCGTCTGCCATTGAAACACCACTCTGACCACAGTCGCCCGCCAACTACGGTCCCTCTGACCCCCATGGCCCACCGGCTACGATTCCTCCATCCCTCGTCACCCGCCTATTATGATGCATGCAACCTCCGTTGCTCGCCAACTACAGCCCCTCCAACTTCCGTCACTAATAGACTATTGTCCCTCAACCTTCGTCGCCCAAGTCCTACAGTCCTTCTAACCTCCATCGCCTGCCGACTATAGTCCCTCTAACCATTATCACCCGCCGACTACGGTCCCTCCGACCTCCCCCCCCCCCCCCCCCCAATTATGCTCCCTCTAAATACCATTTATTGCCGAGTATGGTCCCTCCGACTGCCGTCGCCCACCGACTTCGATGCTTCCGACCTTTATCACTCGCCAACTAGATCATTCCTACCACCGTCGCCCGACTATGATCCTACCAACCAAATGAACAGGCCAACACTCTTTTGAGAACAACTCTCATGTCACTGGATTCTACCAACTCCCACCCTATAATATGCTCTAGATGATGTATATTTGTTAAATAGAGCCAAGGCCTTCCCCCAAAGGAAAGGCCTCATTTGTAATAAGAAAAAACACTAGTTAATTTATTTCAATTGGGTTAGACCTCGTGGTTTTTCTTCATTTTCAATGTTTTTTCACTTAAAAATTATGATGTCCTTATAACTCTCGCACCCCTCTCTCGTATATGTCTATGTGTTGGATCTTCTTACAAAACTTGAACGCTAAACTCTACATCTCTCTTTCATCATGAATATTTTAGCCCGCACCAGTAATTATTTTCATATAAAAATTTAGGCTTTAAGAAGATAATAAAAAAATAAAGATTATGAGCTATGCTTTTATTTTAATAAAGAATAAATAAAAATCATGTAAAGATATATTTTTTTTTTGTTTAACCTGCAATCAATTATCTATAAATATTTTAAATTTTAGTTAATTTTGAAATTTTCACATATTAGAGGGGCATATGTAATTTCAAAGAGAAGAGTTAGCCAAGATCAAATCTACCATCTGACAGGTCTAAGGGAGCCTTAGATAAGTGTTTAACAAAATAAGTGTTAATTGTAATTTAATGTTTGCCATGTTTAGCAAAATCTTATATGTTTGATGATATGATAAGTGTCTTGAACAAATGCAGTAATAATTAGAATTTTCATCCCATATTTAACCACGAAATATATGCATCAAATATTAAAACTTCTTTTACCTTCACTAAGATTTTATTTAGGATGACTTTCTTACTGCTTCTTAAAATAGTTTTTTAGTACAAAATTTTTTTACCAAAAAACTACTTTAAGAAATAGTAAGAAAGCAGTGTCAAACTAAGCCTAAGATTGTCTAAAAATTTTAAAAATGTGTCTTAGTAATTGAGGGAGTTTCCATAATTATTTTTAGATAAACTTTCTCAATCTTTGCACATTTGAAATTCTTTTATTTACTTATTTAACAGTTAATTTTTTTTTCTATTTAAACAATATAGCACACTGTTAACCTTGGTTAACAAGCTTTCATAGAGCTTTATAAAGCAATTTTTTAGTACAAAAAATTTATAGTGCAATAAATTTTTGAACTAAAAAATTGCTTTAGAAAACAATAAAAAAACTATCTCAATGAAGCCTAAGTATCACAAAGAATTCTTGCTGGACAGCAAGGAGATGAAAAAGAGGCAGTAGAATCTCGGTGGAATGGGCATCAACGAGACTAGTGATGAGAGCAAGACGAAGCAATAGAACTAGCGTCGTGTAAGGCAGCATGGAGACAAGAAAGTCGGGGTGAATCCTTATTGGGGAAGGGGAGAAATAAAACCAAAATATAGGAGGACAAAGTATAAAAATCTTGGAGAACATAAGGAATCGGTTAACAATCTATGAAGGGCAACAGAATCTTATTTATTGCTTCATAAAATAATTTTTTAGTATAAAAATTAAAATTCTTGTAATAAAAAATTGCATTAAAAAGTAGTGAGAAAGTCATCGCAAACAAAGCCTAAGTTTATATAAGTAAATAAAAAAAAGTTTATATAAGTATATAGAAAATTTTATATGTTAAATACATGAATGAAAGATAAAATTTTGAGCACAATACTTTTTTTTTTTTCTTAATTATAGAATTGTCTTTACTTACCGTTTTCCATTTCTCCTTGTTGACTCTGCATCCCTAAATTGGATTCCACCTTCTATTGTTGTCGCGACATTCATCTAAGGCTTTTTGTTCAGCTGCTAATTTGTAGTGTCAATCACTTTATTGGTTAGAGGAGGACAAAACCTTTAATTGCGTAATATGTAGCAGATGCTAGCATCAGAAGATAGAGGACGCCAGGGAGACAGGTAATGAGCAGTTAACCAGGCAGATAATGGAGAATTAGAATTATACATCCGATATATGACAGAGCAGTTAAAAGCATGAGTAAGAGCACTTAAAGAAGGAATGCCCAAACCTCCTTTCATAATAGGCTTGCAAACAGTGTCCCAAGATATCATATGCAGTTTTCTTAAGCTAGAAATGTCTCCAAAGAATAGAAATTTAGAGCAGATTTTCTTAAAAAACTTAATAACAGTTTTAGGTAATATGGAACCTCTGATCCAATAAGCAATTGTGTTTTGAATAGTAAACTTTAAGTATTGCAGTCTCCCGGCACTTTCTATTCTTTGGAGCAGATTTTCTGTCATATATCTGTCAATAAGCAGATATATGACAGAGCAGTTAAAAGCATGAGTAAGAGCACTTAAAGAAGGAATGCCCAAACCTCCTTTCATAATAGGCTTGCAAACAGTGTCCCAAGATATCATATGCAGTTTTCTTAAGCTAGAAATGTCTCCAAAGAATAGAAATTTAGAGCAGATTTTCTTAAAAAACTTAATAACAGTTTTAGGTAATATGGAACCTCTGATCCAATAAGCAATTGTGTTTTGAATAGTAAACTTTAAGTATTGCAGTCTCCCGGCCAGAGATAAAAGATTAGCTTTCCATCCTGTAAATTTCTTATTCAACTTATCCATCAGAGGCAGGAAATCAATGACCTTCAACCTATAGAAGGAGATAGGAATGCCAAGATATGTGATCTTTGATGCAACATTATAGATAGAGAGAGCTTGGCACAACCTATCCTGATTTCTTTGATTTTTTGAAAACATAATAGAACACTTTTCAAAATTAATATGCAAACCCGTAGCAATTGCAAATTCATTAAGAATAGCAGAAAGTGTTGAACAATTCTCCACCGTAGCCTCACCAATGATTAAAACATCATCCGCATAAAGAAGATGAGATAATTGATAGTCTCCATCTTTAAAACCTTTAAAACCTCTCTCTTCCAAAAGATTAGATAAGGCATCCATGACCAAACAAAATAAATAAGGGCTAATAGGGCAGCCTTGCCTTAGCCCCGAAGAAGAAGAGAAATAACCTTCCAAAGCACCATCAATAATCACAGAAAAATTAACATTTGTAATACATGCCTTAATCCATTGGATAAATGGTTTAGGAAAACCTTTTTGAGACATACGTGCAAGTAAAAATTCTCTGGAGACCGAATCAAAGGCTTTTTTGATATCAATCTTTGCACAAAAAATGTTTCCCAAACCTCTCTTATTAACCAAAGAAAGGATATCACTAGCCAGGAGAATGCTATCAGTGGATATTCTCGATTTCACAAAGCCAGCTTGCGTGTCTTTCACAATGAGAGGCATAATAGGTTTCATCCTTATAGCAATAATTTTGGCAATAATTTTGTAAAGAGTATTGCATAAAGAAATCGGTCTATAATCAGAGATAGAAGTGGCATTACGATGTTTGGGAATGATAGCTAGAGCAGTAGCTTTGATCCCGCTAGGAAGAAACCCTTTTAAGAAGAAAAATCTGATAGCTTTGCACACCAACGGACCAATGATATGCCATCCAGATTTATAAAAGTGGTAATTGAAACCATCAGGGCCGGGAGAGGATTTAGAAGAGCCTTTGAAAACTGCAGCCTTGATTTCATCATCAAAAATAGGGGCAGTAAGAAGATTAGAATAAAAATCAGGAACAGTAGGCCCAATGGGAAAAACATCCACATTCCTATAAGAAGAAGGAAGAGGATTAAAAAGTTCCTGGAAATGCCCAATGATAGAATTGATCACCTCTCTCTTATCAGAAGTAGGATTACAGGAAAATAAATTAACAACAGATTTAGTACTTCCCATTCTACTTCTTATTTTAGCATACAGAAATTTTAAATCATCTTCACCATGATGAAGCCAATTAATTTTAGCTCTCTGAATAATCCAACTAGCCTTCATAGAAGTGATCTCAGAAATTTGAGAATTTATGTCTTTGAGTGCAGCATTGAGGGAAGCATCCAGCTGAGAATTCTCTAGGATAGTCAAAAGATTCTGCTGATTGACATGCAGGGCATCAAGCTTAACGTCTAAGGAATTTGAGTTGGCCCAATTATGATGTTTAACTTGAGATGTTTAATAGTTTCTGATTGCTGGGTAGGTATTTTTATGCTGCTGCTGTTGTTGTTCTGCTGGTTTGGAGGGTATTATCAGAACAATGTTCATTCACCGTTGCTACTCTCTGTTTCTTCCTTCCCTTGGAGGGCCTTCGGGGCAACCAGGGATATGCTGTCTGTTCTTGATAAACGCCGAGACCCGATTATTTGGAAGCTGGAAGCTGGAGCTCTTTTGAAGATCTTTTTTGCTGCTACTGCCCTGTTTTTCTTTTCTTTTGGTTTTCTTAATTTTCAGGCTCTTTTTGCTGATTGCTGGATCTGGATGCTGGAGCTATTTTGGATGATTATTCTGCCAGCCAATTTTTGCTGAGACCTGGATCGTTGCTGCTCGTGGTTTTTTGTTATAAGCCATCTCACTTTTTTGCTCAAGTTTTGTTCTGAAAATTTTATGTTGTTTTTTGTATTTGGGTGTTATAGTTGTGGTTTTTTCTGACTTTGCATAAGGTTTTGTTTTTTATGCTTATGCAAGGTTTAGTCAATTATTTTTCTTTTTCTATTGTAACTCTTTTCATTTGAAATATAAGGGCTTTGGCCCCAAAATTTTCCAAAAAAAAAAAAAATATGTAGCAGATGTGAAGGGCCACTGATTGAATTAGAACATTATTTTTTAATATTTTAAATTCAAAATATATATTGAATAATATATCACCCATTATTCCCAAAAAATTATGTAGCTGAAATTTTTTTAATACACTAAGACTCATGAAATCTTACCTTACAATCTTCTCACAATAAAATTTTCTTACATATATATATAACACTTAAATTTTTTATTTATTTATATATTTCATAACTTAAAATTAATATTTACATATATATCAATCAAAATATCAATATGCAATAAAAAAATATCTCTCTCATTAAAACTCCCAACCCTATGAGCAAAACTCTAATCCCGTCGATTGCACCACTATACACGTCTACGACATCCGCCCTGCTTGCTTGTGAGCTCACCATGCCGCCTGACACCACCCTGCCTACTTACAAGCTCCACCCTGCCATCAACAAGTGTCTGACTAGATCCACTAACTTCATAATTAACAAAGTTTTAGATTATATAAATAATAAATTTATTTGTAAATTTTGTAGATGAGAAAATTATGTAATAAAATAAGTTATGAGCCTAAAAGATTTTAGACCTATCCTAACTAACAATGGTATCAAGATCTTCTAAGCTAATAAATTAGGAAACAATTTTGGGTCCACCATAACATGGTAGGTTTTAATAGTTTATCCCTCCCCTATAATTATATGTGATATTAGTGGTTAGAGAAGTCATGATTCATAATATTATATATTGTATAAAGGCTGATCATGCACCCTATATTATTTTCTTGGTTAGAAATATATATTTCTAATAAAAAATATCAAATTTAAAATTTTGCATTTTTATAAATGTATAATTAAATCTGCTTTAAATCTTTAAACAAAAAAAAAATGAATTTTAGCAATAATTGAGTGAAAAAAACAAAATTAAGCTAGTAAACTAATAATGTACATCTTTGTCGAGAAACAAAACGTTCGAAGGTAATTGCAATCGATGAATAAATTTTCTTTCAATGATGTCAGAAACGATAAATGCTTAGATTATGCCTATGGAGAAATTATTATGTGTGATAATTAAATTATTCGGAGGTCAATCAGGATGCGTCACATCATCTAATACATAGTGGTACACAATAATGACATACAGTAAATTGGCGACGTGGTGACCGCACGTAATAATTTTGCCTATTTGACACTTTTTTATTATTTCTAAAATAATTTGTTTAGCAAAAAAAAATTATACTAAAAATTACTTTTAAAAATAATAAAAACTATATTTTATTTATTTATTTATTTCTGGTTCAATGTGAGAGAACAAATTGAATGTAAATTATCTACATTATATTCCACTCAACTCGAACAAAGCTCAAGTATAAGTCATCAAGAATTCCTCAATTTTATAACCAACAGCATAAACATAACATATAAAAAAATAAATTGCTTCATGATTATGTTTCTAAGGGCGTACACAAACCAAAGAAATAGGCCTTACTATGAGTAAAGAGGGTTGGTGATTATGTTATCTTATGTCTAGAGTGTAGACAACAATAACAATATCAAGTATTTATCCCATTATATAGGGTCGGCTATATGGATCTTTTTTCTCCATTGTGTCTGTTAAAAGTTAAATCTCATTTAAATCAACTAAAGAAAGGTTCATTTATAATATTTTCTAACCAAAGTCTTTTTAGAGCTACCTCCACCTTTCTTAAGATAAGCCAAATCTAATACATCTATTTTCCTAATCGGGTCATCGGAAGACCCCCTTTTTATGTGACCAAACAATCTAAGGCAACTCTCTCTAATCTTATCTTCCAGTGGAGCCACTCCAACATTTTCATGTATATGCTCATTTTGTATCATGTCTCTATGAGTAAAGCCGCTCATCCATCTAAGCATACTCATCTCTACAACACTTAATGAATATTATGCTTCTCTTTTAATCGTCAACATTATACACCATAAAGCATTACATGTCTAACCATAATTTACGCCTAAAGTGTACACTAGACAAAAAATAATCTCAAAAAGTTTTGAGATTAATTGGATTATTTCTAGCTTTATGTAGGGGTATCAATATTTGACACGACCAGAAAGCTCGACTCGAATCTGACCCGAAAATTTCGGGTTAGGGTCAACCTTGAAATGGGTCGGGTTTGAATTCAACAATTCTACCCATTTCAAAAATCGGGTCGAGTTCGAGGGTACCCTTTGACCCGAAATTAACATTTTTTACTTGAAAACCCATTTTTGATCCGACAACCCGAGATTGACCCGTTTTGACCAAAAAAGCGGAGATTGACCCGTTTTTGGACCCAAAAACTAGCAATTTCTTGTTGGCACCGGTTCATTCGGGTCGTGTCGGGTTGACCCAGACCCACAGCAGGTCGGGTTTGAATCCAGAAAACCGACCCATTTGCAAAAAAAGGGTCGGGTTCGGGTTGACCCAAATAGTATCGGGTCAGTTTCGGGTTTGACCCGAACCCGACCCGTGACCCAAAATTGACACCCCTAAGTCTTATGTCAAACAATATGCATAAAATTAAGAGAAAAAGTCACTAAGGGCATTAAAGAATTACACCATTTCTCAACTATACTTTCATGAGTATATGCAAAATTAAGAAATTGTTTTTAAAGAGTTTAACTGGATACTTCTCAACTTTGTATCCAAGATTGTTTATAAAAGAAATTTGAGATGAAGCTTAAGTCTAACCTAAGGCTAGCTAGGACCAAAATCCAAATCCAGGAATCTGATATTTAATTATAATCATATTATAATAAAAAAACTACAATAGAAGATTTAAAATACTTAAACCACTAACTGGATCCATTAGCATAAATTATAGTTAAATAAAGGTAAATCTAACCTAAGGCTATGGATTTGAGATTAGGCTTTTAAAGATATAGGATCTCCTCTTATTGTCATTATAAGGCTTCGTTTGGGATAGTTTTCTTATTACTTTCTAAAGCTGCCTAACTCTCCAGTTATTGTCATAATGAAGCCTAAGTTTAAATGGGTCTTAGATTCACTCAAAGATTTGGTCCTAATTAGATCCGGCATTCAACTGGGTAGGTTCTAATTATGTTATGTTAATGCTCAAGTTAGAAATGAGTTAAAGGCTTGAATTGAATTCAAAGAGGAGAAATAGCTTGAATCATGAAGTGGGATAGAAGATCAGTAAAGGGCATTAGCCTTGTCAAGTATAAGTGTATAGACAAGGCATGTTCAATTCAATCTAGCAAGAGAAGCAAATTCAACTAATCATACATAAGTATCAAGTCTCACTTGGAGCTTTTCAAATTTTGATGCCAATATTTTGGTCGGTTTACAATCATGATATAGTTTGCATTCTAGAAAGAAAATAAAAGCCTTCACCTAAGGATAAATCATGTTGCATTACGTACTTGTCCCTTGGGGTTTACTTGCTCCAATTAATACTTGACTTTATATCATGACTCTATATACTTAAGTGGAGCTCTAACACACTTTGGTAATGTTTAATGACATTCATAAACAAGACAAAATTGTAAGTCCAATCAAGTATTTTAATTATGATAATTAAATTTACCATTTACTCACCTCTTGTTGGCATTTCCCTTTAATATGGAAGAGTAATCTTTGCATTCCTTCCTTTGAACATATAGATGCCAAGTGATGTAGCACTAACACAGGATAAAGATAATATCATAAACCAAGACACCACATTACTATTTGGGTTATTTTCTATGCACAAGTATCTAAGAAAGCTCATGAATGACCCCTATTCCCTCAAAAATCATTGGGGAATAATAAAATATAACACATAATAATAGTTTATTAGTTCATAAACTGGTTATGTTTGGGAAAGGATTGTAAATATGACATTAAATTCTGATTTTTATTTCTATAATTAAAACAAAAGTTTTGCTTGTGTGAATTTAATGTGGAAATGCTTGATGATTGTTCTACTATATAGTGAAGCTTTGTAATTGATTCTCTAGGGATTTGATGAGTACTTGATTATCTTACTCCTACTTTATTTCTCTCTCCTAATTACCCTCACATCCATATAAGGCTCTATCTGTAACACTTCTAGGATTAGAATAGTGTGTCAGCATGTTCCAACCCAACTAAGTTCAAGGAAACCCACTAAAATCTGCATGTGAACCCTTCTACATATGTACCAGAATGTTCTGTGTGTATGTGAGATACTGCATATGTTCTAAAATGCATCCCGAAGGTTTTTTTGCTTGTTCTGAATATCTAAAACTTCTCCCCTGGAACACCGCAGCATTGGGGAAGTTGTTGCCCTGATGTTGAGCTGTCTAGATTTTTGAAAAATTGAACTAGCACAATGACGTTAGGTTTAGTGCCACTATGCTATAGGCTCCCAAATGGAGTGCTGCAGTATCGGTGTGACTGGTCGCCATGGCACTTGGCATGAATTTTGTATTTAAATAGCATTTTTGTCTAATGTAAACTAATTTCTCACTCAAGTCAGGTGGTTAGAGAGACAGGGAGATATTTTTAAAAAGAGAAAGTTTGTTTTAAGCCAACTTCAGACCAATTTCAACTATCAACCCAAATTTTTAAGTTGTTCGGTTCAAGGTAGGTTACATTTTGTCTCTCTCAATTTTTAAATATAAGAAAGTTTTGGGATGTTTCTAATTTAAATTATAATTTCATTAACAAAAAATAGGGATAACTTATTATTTGTAAATTTTTTACCGTGTAACTTTTATTATATTATAGAGATAATGATTGTGTATATTTAGGTAAATTTTACAATGGAGATTT
The DNA here is from genome assembly GCA_022539455.1 of Dendrobium nobile. Lineage (NCBI taxonomy): Eukaryota > Viridiplantae > Streptophyta > Magnoliopsida > Asparagales > Orchidaceae > Dendrobium > Dendrobium nobile. The sequence goes on from CM039726.1 coordinate 49,854,834, forward strand.
TTAGAATTTCACTATTTTAATTGATTAAAAAATAATTATGACACTGAAAAAAATATTATAGTACAATTAAAGCTTCAAGATAATGTTTTGAATAATCTCTAATAATTTAGCTATATCTAAAAAAAGTACATTTGTACTTAGTAGTATATTTAGTTGTTTACATTATAGTATTTTATGAAATTATGAATTGAGTTTTTATTATATTTCAATTATTGTAATGCAATAAATTATTTATTTATTTGGTTGACTGTGTTATTCTGAGGAGTTCTAGTGTGGAAGGAAGATGTTCTATACTGATGTTAAATGCACATTGTAGTGTCAAGGCGCATTCCGGTGATATATGCACATTTTATTATTAAAATTCTTCTAATTATGTATGTTGGGAAGTATATGTGAAACCCTCAAATTTCAAGTTCTTTTTGAAAAAAAAAATTTGTGCTGTTAGTACGGACGAACCGTCGTACGAACTGAAGAAATTTTAAAAATCTGTATGGTTAGTCTGTACGAACTTAGTAAAAGTGCATGCTCGTCTGTATGAACCTGAGTTCGTCGGGACGAACAGAACAAAAAAATTTTTCCTGAGAGCATCGTCCAGGGATGAAATAAAACAACGTCTGACGTTAGGTTTAGTGCCACTATGCTATAGGCTCCCAAATGGAGTGCTGCAGTATCGGTGTGACTGGTCGCCATGGCACTTGGCATGAATTTTGTATTTAAATAGCATTTTTGTCTAATGTAAACTAATTTCTCACTCAAGTCAGGTGGTTAGAGAGACAGGGAGATATTTTTAAAAAGAGAAAGTTTGTTTTAAGCCAACTTCAGACCAATTTCAACTATCAACCCAAATTTTTAAGTTGTTCGGTTCAAGATAGGTTACATTTTGTCTCTCTCAATTTTTAAATATAAGAAAGTTTTGGGATGTTTCTAATTTAAATTATAATTTCATTAACAAAAAATAGGGATAACTTATTATTTGTAAATTTTTTACCGTGTAACTTTTATTATATTATAGAGATAATGATTGTGTATATTTAGGTAAATTTTACAATGGAGATTTTTAGAATTTCACTATTTTAATTGATTAAAAAATAATTATGACACTGAAAAAAATATTATAGTACAATTAAAGCTTCAAGATAATGTTTTGAATAATCTCTAATAATTTAGCTATATCTAAAAAAAGTACATTTGTACTTAGTAGTATATTTAGTTGTTTACATTATAGTATTTTATGAAATTATGAATTGAGTTTTTATTATATTTCAATTATTGTAATGCAATAAATTATTTATTTATTTGGTTGACTGTGTTATTCTGAGGAGTTCTAGTGTGGAAGGAAGATGTTCTATACTGATGTTAAATGCACATTGTAGTGTCAAGGCGCATTCCGGTGATATATGCACATTTTATTATTAAAATTCTTCTAATTATGTATGTTGGGAAGTATATGTGAAACCCTCAAATTTCAAGTTCTTTTTGAAAAAAAAAATTTGTGCTGTTAGTACGGACGAACCGTCGTACGAACTGAAGAAATTTTAAAACTCTGTATGGTTAGTCTGTACGAACTTAGTAAAAGTGCATGCTCGTCTGTATGAACCTGAGTTCGTCGGAACGAACAGAACAAAAAAATTTTTCCTGAGAGCATCGTCCAGGGATGAAATAAAACAACGTCTGTACGATTTGTGTCCAAAGAGTTTCGTCCCAGGACGAATGGAAAACATCGTTGGGACGATCGAGTTCATTAAATATCTGATTTGAGATTTTTTTGAAGAGAGATAAAGCAGAGGAGAGAGAAAACAAAAGAAAGATAGAGAAATTTGTGTTTTGGACGACTTCGGTCTGTTTTCGTCCTTCGTCGTAGTTGGGAAAGTTGATCGACTCGAGGTAAGACACATTATGCCTTTCTCAATTTTCAAAAATATGATTTTTGACGGATTTTCTATTTAAACTTTTGTTTCCGTTAGTGAAAAACGGGTATATCTTTGCACCGGTAAAACTTTTATCGCGTAACTTTTGGTATATTGTAGATATTATAATTTTGCACGTTTTGAGTATTTTTTGGAAGTTTTTCACAGGGTATTTTGAATTCTGCGGAATTTTTATTGAATAGAAAATTATCTAGATGTTAGAAAATATTGCTTCAGTACAATAAAAGTTTTGAAATGACGTTTTACACGATCTCTGGTAATTTGATGATTTTCTGGACTTATGCATTTTTGATTTATTGGCTTTCTGTCGTCAGTCGCTATATGAAAATGTGAAATTTTGATATGTGCTCAATTACTCCATATTTGTTATGATATGATGATTTGATGTTTGATATGATCTGAATGATATCAGAAGGGAGTTATAAGGGGACAGAATCCTTTGAGATTCCGTATGGGTCCGGGAATATGAAAATGAATTCTGATATGACAATTCTGTATATCTAATATATTCTGGTTCTATAAGCATAAATTGAGGCATAAGAGGCCCGAATCCTTTGAGATTCTGTCTGTGTCAGGGAAGGGAGGCATAAGGGGCCAGAATCCTTTGAGATTCTGTCTGGGTCAGGGATATGTGATCTGATATGTGATTTGATATATGATTTGAAAAAATATGATTTGTGATTTATACGATTCTGTGATACGAATTTGATTCAATTCTTCTGTATTTGTTATTTGATTTTCATCTGATTATCTGTTCTGTGTGAATATCTGAAGTCTGTTTGTTTATCTATTATGTACGAATATCTGCGTTCTATCAAATTATATGATTTCTATACGATTGTCTGAATTCTATACGGCTATTTGAATAAACTATTTTTTCTTAGTTTTTGTGAGTATTTTGATATGAGTGTTTCTGGAGATTTTGATCGACTAGTATAGTCTTTCTAAGTTGTTAGCTCACTGTCACGGTTTTCAGGTTCTGGGAAAGGGAAGGAGGTTTTGGACTAGCCATTCAGTATCTGATTTGAGATTAGATATTTTTGTACTTTTGATTTTTTGTACAATCATGGCTTTTCTGTTATGTTCTGTACTTTCTGTTTATAGCCATGCACTATAATGTACATGATTATTTTGATGAAAGAAAGAAGAAAATGTTGGATGAGCTTTTCTGTATATTTGGATATTTGTAGTAGCTCTGTGTTTCTGTAGTCCTGTGTTTATTGGAAGAAAGTCTGAAAAAAAATTTCAAAGTTAGATCTTGGATTCATCCGTCGCGACTCAACATGATGGAATTCGTTCCAATCGGGTTGGGTCGTGACAGCATAAGGGTTGAAATTCTCCGAGTTATATATGTTAGGAGTCATAAAAGTCAGAATTTTCTAAATTTTGTATTATGATGCACCAACACTTTTCCTCAATGAAGCGTGTAGTGTCTGATACATATCCAACATGACACGTTTCTGACACACCTCTGGCACGTGTCTTAAATATTTTATGATTTTGTAATATAATTTCTTGTATTTAAAATTTTTATGTATTAAAATATAAAAACTAAATTTCTTATTTCTCCTCCATAATACCAAATCAATTGCTCACACTCAATACCTTATTCATCAAATATTCTCATTTTCATTTCTCTTTAGTGGATCGCGAGTTTAAATTCACAACAATGGGTAATGTCATCTCAATATCGACGTCTAACATCATTACAACATCGACATTTCAAAATTATCTCAACATAAGTCTGACACTGTCTTGACATTAATGCTCGATGCTAGCAATTTCTATACCCACAATTTAACAATTCATTTTTGTCCGACGCCATCTTAGCATCAACAACGAATGCCCTTTCAACATAGATGATAGATGTCCTCTTAACATCGATGTATGATACTTACTACATAACATCAATGTCAAACTCTCGACAGCATTGTCGTCTCCTCACTTGATATCTGATACACGACATTAACACCCGACCATCAACATTCTAATATTAATTATTTTAAGCACAAATTCTAGTTATATGATTTATTATTTCTAAATTATTTTTAATATTATACATATTCAATTTTTATGCATTGTTTTTTAAATATAAAAATTATTTTACCATGTTCAACCCATTTCTGTGTCACATATTTATTATTTTCAATAATTAATGTCTCCATTATCTGTGTTGTATCCGTGTCGGCGTGTTTGTGTCTATGCATCATAGATTTTATCAGATACGAAGTGTGTGTTTATTTATTTTCCCAATATCGTTATTTGAATTAATGATAACTACATTTAATGTTACGCTCAGAACTGTCATTGATTATATATTGCTTTCATCACTCAATTAAATATATTCATTTAAAAATTTATATTGGTAAATATGAATTGTTGAGTTATATTAGCTCATCGTTGTTTTGCTTACTATTTTTAGGATCTGAGGGGGAAGGGCCACTTGAGTAGTAGTATTAAGATTTAATTTGAGACTATAGAGGTATTTATTTCTTTTGATTTTCATATAAACATGACTAATTTTTATTGTTCTATTCTGTAGCTCAGGCTATATCTACGCACTATAATTGTACATGGATTTTGATGATTAATGAAAAAAAATTGTGAATGGGTTAATTTTTAGTGCACTGGATGTTATAAGTAACTCTGTGTTTATTGTTATTTTAAAGTTAAAATTTGGATGAAGTTTTTGAATAATTTCTAAAACTTAGATTCTCATCAAATATGTCTATTGCATACCAACATGATAGGACCTATCTAGTCGATGAGTTTTATCGGGTTAGATTGTGATAAGCTTTTTGGTAACAGAGTCGTAGTTTTAAAAATTGATCATAAAATAAAGCTATAACAAAATGATTTATAAGTCAAGTAGGATAATTTTAAGTCTATCTAAGCATTCATTCATGTTTGTTTTCGTGTTTGTATATGTTTAATAGAGTGTTTTATATTGTTATGGATCTACGAGTCCCAAATATAATAGATGGATAGAGTGTCAGTCAAAAAGCACACATACATAGTGCTGCTCCTATTTTCAATTATAATATTATTTCATAGTTTGCCAGTTTGATAGCCCAACTGATGGATGAGGCAATGAGTAAAATTTTTGTTATTCGATATGATGATGTAAACAACCATCTACATACGTTTTTGAAATTGAAACCTCTGATATTTGAGGGTGTTGTTGAGCCCAAAGAAGTAGAAGATTGGTTGAGAAAGTTAGGTTAAAGAATACTTTTGATGATATGTAGTGTCATACTATGAGAAAGGTATCATTGACAATTTTTCTGCTAGATGGAGAGGTTGTAGGCTGGAGGATGGGTCTCCAAGAAGAAAAGTTTCAGAGACTGAATCCCATAATTAGTTGGAAGAAACTTTTTGATGTGTTCTGAACCTGATTAAGAACCACCTTCTATCCGTCAGCATATACAGGAGATTTTTCTGAGATTAGTTTAAGGGAGGACTGTTATATAGTATGAGGTAGAGTTTATTGCTTTATCCAGATATGCTTAAGATTATTCAAGTACTGGAAGATCTTTTGAGACTCTATTATGAACTTTGGTGGTAGTTAGGAAGATTACATTCTTTTGATCAAATTTACTTACAACAATAGTATTTAGTCAAGCATACCCATAACTCCTTATGAAGCTTTGTATAGTAGATAATTAGGACCCCTCTGTCTTGGCCAAAAGTCGGTGAAAGGAATATGATTGTGTCATCTTTAGTTTTTTTTTTTTTTTTTTATTGTGTCATCTTTAGTTGATAACACTACTAAAATATTTGTTTAATCAAGAATAGATTAAAAGTTATACATGACAAGTAGAAACAGTATTTGTATGCTAAGCACTAAGCTATGAAATTTCAGGTAGGAGACTTTGTATGTGTTGACCTGCATCTTATACACAAAAGAACAAAAAGAAAGAGGAAGCCAAAATCTAACGTGCATACCCCTTACCCGTCGGATCCGTGAAATCTGCCCGAAATCCCGCCGAATCGCTGTGCAATCGGCGCCGCTTCTGTCCAAACCCCGTAAATCCTGCTCAAATCCTGCGATCTGTAGCTTCGCTCGCGTCGTTAAATACCCGTTGCTCACACAAAGCTTTGGCTGCTCTTCTCTCGTTCCTTCCACACGATCTCCTCCCGAGCCTGCTCTCCCCCTCCGATCCTCCCTCTGTTTCCACGACCAGAGTCGGTCGAACTCCCTCAGCCCGCCGACCTCCTCCCGTTCCCTTTGCTCCGTCCGATCCAACAGAGAGAGAGAGAGAGAGAGAGAGAGAGAGAGAGAGAGAGAGAGAGAGAGAGAGAGAGAGAGAGAGAGGTTTCCCCTTACCTTCCTCTCCCTTCAGTCGAACCCGACTCCCCCCTAGCCCTCCGATTTTGCCCCATCTACGACTTTCCCTTCATGTTCAGATCGGAAGTAATAACGGGAGCTCGCTTGTATGAAGGTAACTTTCTCCCTTTCAGGAGCTTCTTCGGCCGAATCCAGTTGCCGAGCAGCCCCTTTGGGCCCCTTTTTTTTAATATATATTTATATAAATTATAATTATTTACTTTATTTTATTTTATTAATTAGTTCTAATTATGAATTAGTGGTAATTAATTAAATTTAATTTCATTAATTATGTTAATTATAATTAATACTTATTAATCATAATTAAGTAAGATTAATTATGTTAAATTAGTTTTAATTATTATTAATAATTAATTAATTTAACATTAATTTTAATTAATTAAATATAATTATGATTAGCTTATTTTTTATATATAATAATTAGTTATTATTAATCATAAATTAATCATAATTAACTAAATTTAATTATGTTTAATTTTTTTAATAGAATTAATTATTATTTAATTATAAACTAATCATAATTAACAAAATCTAATTATAATTAATTATTATTAATTATAGTCTAACCATAATTAATTTAGCTTAATTATGGTTAATTATCTTTAATTATGATTAATTATTAATTAATTATATATTAATTATACTTATTTAAATCTAATTATAATTGATTCTAATTAATAAAATAAAAATACTCCCCCACTCTCTCACCTCGACATTCATGTCGGATCGACAAACCACCTAAGCACGCCTTTAGTGGCCGTGGTAGGAGGGAACCCGATGCGACACCTACGACGAGGTAGGCGAGTGACCCCTCGATCCACGTGTCAACCACTACAACCCCGCGGAGGTATGAACTTTTCTAAACTCAAAACCCTACTGCAATATTCGTGGCAAACTGGAGAACTGTCCTAAGCACGCCTTTATTGGCCGTGGTAGGATGGAACCCTGGTGCGGCACGTACGGCGAAGCGGGGTCACTTATAAGTACCCCCGGGCGGGGGGAAATCAAAATTGCTTATAAAAAATATACTTTTTAAAACCCCAAGCACGTCTTTAGTGCGCGTGGTGGGAGAAAAAACAAAAAAATACAACCGCCTCGGTGTCTCACCAACACCAACCGTGCACGTCTTTATTGACGTGGCGGGTAGGCGGCCTCTTGGTTTTTCCCCTTAAAGGGGGAGACGCCGGGAGGCTGCCGAAATTTGGATTGAAAATCCAATGACTTGAACAAAAAAAAATGAGCTTAGACATGGACTTATTTGAACAAAATAAACTTGAATAAATGAAATTGAAATGAACAAGATGAATTTTGGACGTTGAACTCAAACTTGTGGACATTAAGCTTGAGCATGACTCATACAATTTGAACATTCAAGTGAACTTGATTCTGTAAACATTTGGGACTTGAACTTGCAAGTGGCACAACATGACTACAAGAACTTGACTTGGACATTTAAACTCAAATAAAGACTTGAGTGGACTAGAACCTGAACTCAAATCAAACTATGGAAGACTGAATGAACTTGAATATAAGCTCACAATTGGGATAAATAGAAGACTTGTGGACTCAAGTTCAAACGAGTATAAAGAAGCTTGAACTTGGATATGGACTCAAATGCCATCTTTGGTTAATAAGAATGTGTAATCTAAATTGCAAATAGATACACAAGGCTACTTTAATGAATATTGTAATTCATATGTGAGACATTTCTTTCATAATTGATTGTGTGAGATTCATGAATCAATTGATATATAAGATATCATCCATTCATATGAATAGGAAACTTGTGTTGAAACACAATTTCAAACAATTGATGTAAAAGGTATGTTGAGATTGTCATCCACATATCTACAAGGAGCATGCAATAAGTGTTGGGGTATTCATACAGTCCACTATAACAAAGGGAAGAACGAATGCTTCTACCACCTACAAGAGATTACGACTCATCAAAGTGGAGGTAGTAATACCTTGCAGTTCAAATGTAAATGAGAACTATGAATCTAATACAAATAGCTACGTTGAACTCAATAAGCAAAGAAAATCAGAAGGAAGGTATAGTTTGGTTGCAGATAAATTATACAGAATCCCTGGCGGTTAAATTTCCTACCAATGATAATAATTGGTGTGCAAATTTATATTGATCATGCAAGCAAAGGCAGGTGGAATTCAATAAATGCAAGTACCTATGAATTACTGTAGGAAGTTTGTTATACACCCAATATCCCGCCTACAAATATGGATGAATAAGTACAACAAATGGAAACTCCTTCAAGTCATAGTAGAAGATCCTTTATGTACAAAATATAGAAGAACTGTGATAAATACGAAGGCCCTTCTATAACATCAAAAGATCTGCAATACATACAAATCCTCTACGAATACAAATGTATGTACAACATCCGTTCATGGGTAGATGCAGAAAGACTTCAGTAAATGCAGTATCCTGAAGTCGATTTCAGTCCGTGAAAGAATACCTCTACCTGCCCACTCGCAACAATGACGGATATACTACCTGAGCCAAACAACTACAACGAATACAAGCATTTACAAACAAAAGCAGGAGATTAATTAGTGCACTACGATCCACCTACAAAAATCAACAAATAGTGCACGATAATCTACCTGTACGAAGCAGCGAACAATTCTATCCAGAAGCTGCTATGCCACCGGATCCGCAACATCTTTGCAAGCGGACAGAAGGCGTTTACAAATATTTCAAAAATACCCTCGCACATGCACTGTAGTTTGTACACACTTAGATACACTAAAAGAGGGTATATAATCTCAACCCGTATGGGCCCCGGCGAGCGTGTTATTGGTACACAAGTGACGTCCAGGGATGCTGCGTGGGTTATCAAATTTTAAACCCGATCCTCCTTAGCAGGTAAAAAGGAGTCGAATAGGTTTAATTATAAAATGCCCCCAAACCCGCATGGGCCCTGGCGAGCGTGTTATTGGTACACACGTGACGTCTAGGGTTGCTGCGCGGGTTGACAAGTGAATTCAGGTTCGAAACCGATCCTTCTATACGGATCAATAGAAGTCGACAGGGTTCGAACCAACAAACAAATATACGGTTGTGGCGACCGTCATATTTGTCTTAATACATTCATATTAGGCCTTCAAGGCTTACAACAATGAGAATTCACTATCAAAGGGCATAAAGCCTACGAAACCCGATCCTCTGTCAACAGTCCGATAGAGTTGACAAGGTTCAATCCATAAAGGGAATGCCCCCGAACACCCCAATGATGGCCGTGTTGAATGCAGATCTCAACCAGAGGGGTTCCCCAAATATTTTCAAATATCTCACAAATATCCAAAGTTTTATTTCAAATATTCCAAAGCTCCACCCAAAATTCCAAAAATCCCAAATATTCCAAAGCTCCACCCAAATATCAACAAAAATAAAAAAATTCCCAAAATCCAAAGCTCCACAAAAAGCCCAAATTCCATATATTTAAAAATGAAATCAAACCATCAATCGCTTAAAGCAAAGACCATCCACCCTCCGCAACAGTTTGCTAGGGTGGACAAATTCAAATAAACTCTAGCTCACAAAGAGCCAAATGCCTAGTCGAAAATATCACTAGGATCCATTCTCAAATAATCTTTTGCCAGTAAGGACGTGGTACGTATCCTCTAACCGGCAGTTTCGCTGCCAAATGGCACTACAGGTAAACGGTTATGACCCGGGGCCCTCTGAACCGAGTGGTTTTGCCGCCAAATGGCACCACAGATAGCGGTTATGGCCAGAGCCAATACGCTCCTTAATGGCGTTAAATCCTTGAGATATGAATCAATAGGATATGATCGATAGGGCACAAAGCCCTCTGTAAGCTAAGGTGGATTCAAATTTGTCCCCTTAGACAAACATTCAACCCCGGTCTACAAGGTCCCCTTGGACGAAGCAACCCATGGCTGCCGACAGGATCCTTCTGTCAGGTTGGGTCGACTACCTCCTCTGACTAAGTAGACCAGGGACCACGATGGCCCGGGATGACGGAACCATGGGATCTTGATCGGGTCTGTCATCCATTCCCCCACCATCCGCTTTAAGTGCAAAATGGTAAAATTTCTATTTTTAAATATCAAATTTCCAAACATCCAAACTTTTTCAAATTCCCAAATCCAAATCCAATTCTCAAATTCAATACTCATGCTACTACTATATGCCAGATAACACGTATCTCTATACGTATCTGATTGACGACTAGCCTTAATCGAAAGTTCTCTCTCGTTAGTGGGAGGGGTAATTAACTATAGGGGCTTGCGCCTATAGGAAACCAGAACTCAGATCATAAAGTCCTCACAAAATGAGGGCGAAATCTCTGGGTAGTGTCTTATCTACAAACCCATCTGCCTTCCAAAATTTACCTCGGAACTTATTACGTTAAAACTCCCTCGCCGAACAAAAAAAAGAAATCGCGCGGCGGGGAGGCCGGGGCCGAATTTTCGGAGCCCACAGTATGTGTGAAAATCATATTGATAAAAGGCATCAGTAGATTTGACAAAGAAGAAAAGTTGAGTCCAAGTTATGTTGGACCCTTTAAAGTTATTGAAAGAATTAAAAAGTCTACCTTTATGTTATAATTGACAGATTATATATCTTAGATTCATAATATAGTTCATGTGTAACTTTTAAGGAAGTGGGTATTTGATTTTCAATACTATGTATCTACTGAAGAAGTTAAGATACATCCCAATCTGAGTTACAGAGAGGAACCAGAGAGAATTCTGGCATATGATGTTAGGAGGCTAAGAAACAAACAAATTCAAATACTTAAAATTCAAATAAGGAATTTAAGATGAAGAGTTGTATCCTAATTTATTATGATGGTCTGAATTTTAAAATATCAAGGATGATATTCCTCTAAGGAGATGAAAGTTGTGACACCTCCAGGATTAGAATATGATTCAACCCATTTTTATCTGACTAGATTCAAGATAACCCATTAAATTTATGTATTTGAACTTTTTTGTATGTCTCATAATGTTTTATGTGTATGTGAGAGTCTATATGCATTCTAAAATAGATCGCAGAGGTCTATTTGCATGTTTTAAATATCTAAAAATTTGCCACTAAGGCACTACAAATCTGAAGAAGTTAGCACCCCGGCATTGAGCTTTCTAATTTTTTGGAAAATTGAACTAGCACAATGACGGTGGGTTTGGCATCACAACACTATAGGCTACCAGAGAGAGCACTGCGGAGCTAGCATAACTAGGTGTCGTAGCACTTAGCCTGCATTCAATATTTAAATGTCATTTTCTATTAATCTAAACTCATTTCTCACTCAAGGTAGCCGACTAGACATAGGGAGAGATTTCTAAAGAGAGAGTCTATTTGGAGTGACTTCAATACTATTGCAACTATCAAACCAGTTCTAAGGTTCCTCCAATTGAGATAGATGACATTTTATCTATCTTAATTAAAAAAAAAAAATGAAAGTTTCAAGATTTTCTATTTTAATTCTATGGGCCAAAAATAGGAATATCTTATAATCTACAAAACTTTCAATGCATAATTGTTAGTATTTTACAGAGATAATGACTTTGGTAACATACTATTTTTTGAAAAATTTTACACAGGTATTTTGAGAATTTTACTATTTTACTTTATTATGAAATAATTCTAACACTAAAAAAAAAAAAAAAACTAAACAAAAAAAAAATTCTAACACTAAAAAATAATATTATAGTACAATCAATGCTTCATGATAATATTCTTAATAATCTATTATAACTTAGTTATATTTTAAAATAGTACATTTATGTACAATAATACAATTCTGCTTATCATTGTAACATCTAATTACATTCTGAAATGAGTTTATTTATATTTTAATTACTACATTGTAATGAATTATATACTTAATTGATTGAAATTCGTAATTCTGAGAAGTCTTAGGGTGGAAGGACAAAGTTTTATTCTAAATGCACATTTTGAAAAGGCTTTCCTTTAACATGCTCCTCCACTATTATTGCTATCACCTAGAGAATTTGGAAGGACAATGACTACATTTTAGTATGTTAACAGTATAACTTAGCTTTTTCTTTGTTAAGAAGTATTTTGAATATGCGTAGCAATGAACATGGGCAAATACCACCTACAAACAACTCAATAGCGATCCTTGCCTTGTTCCCTCGCCTTCTTCATATGCTAATTTTTCTCCACTTGATCTATATGGAGGAGGCAATATGGCATCGACATCAGCAAACCTCACATGGTCGCATGGACTATTCACAAGAGTTGAATCTAGAACTTCATCAGGAAGGTTGGGCAATGTTTCCTCCAGAAATGACCTCACAGTCTGCACAAACAAAAAAAACTTCCACCTTAGGTTCTTATAAAATCATGATTTCATAAAAGGCATAAAAGAGAACCAGAAAGAGCAAGAAATGGACAAAAATGTCAACTGCTTTGCCCAGATTACTAGCCAACTCCTTAAACTTATCCTTGAATTTATAATCAACTTTGTTTTTTTTAAAGAGTCTAGAAAAAACTTTATTAGAAATTGATAACATTCGCAAAACAATAACCAAATTTTTAGGCTTCTTTGTGAACTTCACAATTTGGAAAATTTTTAGGTGTGGACACCGGACGCAGAGATACGTCCGAACATCCACTTAAAATTTAACACATGGAGTGGAGTGAACTTTTTGTATTTATTTCTTACTTTATATATTTAATGTTTCTGCGGAACTTCAAGCAAAGCGCATCACAAGCGCAGGTAAAAGCAATAAAAGCGTAGCAAAAAAAAGCAACAAAAGAGCAGTCAAAGCGCAACAAAAGAGCAGTCAAAGAGCAACAAAAGCGCGGTCAAAGCGCAACTACAGTGCAGGTAACGCGCAGATAAAGCGCAACCAAAGTTACTCCACGTGTCAAATTTTAAGTGGATGTCTAGACGTATCTCTGCGTCCAGTGTCCGCACCAAATAATTTTCCCTACAATTTTGTGGCATTTTCTTTGGTGATCCATTTTAAGCAGACCAAACACTTCTCACTGTAAAGAAAAACACCAACAGGCTACAATATAACAGGACTGAGATAATGAAGATGGATCAATTAATCGGAGAAAAGGAGATGCTAGGGATGCTTGAACCGATCAACCTCTTTTCCATTAGTTTTATCATCTGAGGTTACCCACCCCCTTTGCTTCTATTTCAATATAGAAACAATTGCTGCGCCAAAATTAAAATATATATAAATATACATTTTTATGCCTTTGCTTTTTGTTAGGGGGTTGGGGTGCCGAATTCACATACGCGTGTAATGTGGAGTGGTTTTTTCATATGAGAGATATTAAAACCATCCAATTTTATTTGTGGAGATAGAGTTGGTAAGAAGTTTATTAGGATTTTTTTGCTTCCGCATAATGATTGGGTATATATATATATATATATATATATATATATATATATATATATATATATATATATATATATATATATATATATATATATGCACACAAATAATTACGAAGAAAAAGCTATCATTTAAAAGCCAAAAGAGTTCAGACACATTCAGAAAGACAAACCTAATGAAATTAGCATCATCTTTACGAAAAATTGTGGCCCAGTAATTGGCTTGATCGAAATCTGCAATATATATGGCCGCTTGATTGCTCAATTGGTTGAGGATTTCACTCTCCTTCTGAAGGGATTTCACTCTCCTTTTCAATCAACATTCCAAGAAATATACTCAATACGAATTTCCCTGCCTTAATTACAATTTTTTATTTTAGACAAACTAAATTTTACTCCTAAGGCTTTATTTATGATAACTTTTTTTATTGCTTCCAAAAGCAGCTTTCTAGTACCAAGATTTCTAGTTCAAGCAATATTTATCCAAGAAATCTTTATGCTTAAAAATTGTTTTAGAAAACAATAAAAAAGCTGCCTCAAATGAAGCTTAAAATTAAAAGGAAAGAAAATGGGGCAATTAGTTTTCTTAAACATATGTGATTTTAGAAATCTGTTTTTAATTATTGCAAGACTAAGTTGTATTTCATTAGTTACTTGTGTTTTGAAAAAGTTCTACTTATTGAAAATGATTAATTTTACGTGAATGCTTCTATAACCATAAGTTTCCTTTCACTTGATATTCTTTCATGTTTATCTAAGCACAAAAATGTCCAACATTGAGCACTTAATGCCATTGATGATGACTTGAGGAACCTTCGTTTAGGGTTCATAATAATAACAACATTATTTAACTTGTATATATATGATAATGCCAAATTAACAAGCACTGGCTTCATAAGATTTGTAGAATTGTTTTGAATAAGGTTCTTGTGTAGTTTTACTCTGATTAGTTCAAAATGGTTAAGAATGCTTTTTTTGCCAAACAATGCCTTAGTGTATGGCAAATGATTTCATTTTTAAATAACCAACAAAATAATTGAGATGAACAATTAGAATGACATAGTTCTTTTCCCACCTTTTCCTTTGGCTCTTTCTACTTATTTTTATCTGGTTAATCGAAAATGATTATAGACCGTTTTTGATATACAATGCCCCATTAGATAGGATTCATTTTTCAATTAATCCAAGTAGAAGAACTGAATATGGATGATTATTCGCTATCAATCTATGTGTAAGTACTTCTCTGGTTAAAATTTGTTGAGCAATCGGTGAATCTGGAGGATTATGTAGTGCTCTTCGCGGAGGAAATGAAGCTAAATATTTAGTAGAGATGGGCCTTTCAAATCCATAAATACTTGCTACCAACAGTAGATTTCTGTTGAATTATTTAACAACTAATTAAATGCGACTTAAAGCATTATCGTTTTGTGCTTCAGGTCGCTTGCTAGTACAGAGAGATGGGAAAAAAAGATTTTTTTTAGGGAAGGGCGTACGAGCAATACAGTATTGAAGGAGCAAATAAGTAAAAGATTATATAATTCCTTGGAAAGTATTAGCTAGATAAAACATGAGTTTTTTCTACTAAACAGAAAATAGGTCTTGAAAAGGTCCTAAAATCCACTAGAGATGTTCAAGCGCAAGGTGTGAAGAGAAGTTGTGAAGGGTTGCTTTATACATACCTTGCAATGCCTTAATGCAGCATCAGCCGCGCGTTTCCACTGACTATTCCCAGGTTCTGAATGAAAAAGATTTAGCAGAGGCTGTCATAAAATAAGATAGCATGTTAAACAAAAGTTTATTCAAGCATAAAGAAGCAATAATAAATAAGAAACCTAGAGATGTGAAATAAATTTCCATCAATTTATTACAAATACTTAGTATTATCGAACTAATTGAAGACTTCCACTTAAGAACTCATACATTGATGTAGGACAACGTGAGGTTGGACTTCTTATTAGAACTAATATGATGCGTCATATACTCACGCAAATAAAAATTAAGGATTCTCATAACAAGTTATCAATAAATTCAAAAAAAAAATCATTTAAAAAAAAACTAAGACAAGGTAAGTCTTTAAGCCTGGTTGACAATAAACTGATTGTAAATATCTATGAAACTCAGCAATTATTTTCAAAGAAATAAAGTCAATGAGCATGTTAATTAATTTGCACAAGATCAAATATCCAAACATATCACTTTTTGACCAAATTAATAGCACTAGTAACTAAACAAGTCAAGAAAGAATATAGAAAAAATATGCAAGGAACAACATTACAAAATCAAGTCACGAACTGGCACAAGGATATGACTTCTTCCAAAATCAAATAATCGCACTACTGCAGCACTTGAAAGAATCACAAATTTAGTTTTCACTTATAAAATTAAAAACAAGAAGAAAAATCCTATTCAATTCAAAAATTTTGAATTATATTCTCAAATCACTATTTATAGGCTACTCATAATCAAAACTAATAGAAAAATTGATTAAGGGTTAATAGCAATTTACGTTTAAACTAATCACCATTTATTTAAAAGTCCCCAAAAACAACCTTGTAATGGCAAGCCTGAACCGGTTCAGTAGAGCCAATTTCTTTTTTCAAGCATGGTCGGACTAATTGAGCATGGCCAAGAACGGACATGACTCGCATGTAGATGGGGGCTTTGAGGCTTCGATTGGAGGCAGAGCCGGACAAAACCAAGTGCGGGATTCCAAGAGGAAGATGTTTACACACAGTTTCATGGCTTCAATCACAGGAGTCAACAAGAAGTTCGTGTGTTTGACAGGTATGAAGAAAAAGTGTGGTTCGTTGCTGCAAATGAAGGAGAAGGTCAAAGGAGTAGTTCACGTGCGGTTTTGTCTACTTTCAATAAAGTCGAAGGCAAAGGAGAGAGTTTGTATGCGGATGCTATTTGTCGAAGGTGAAGGACAAGAATTTCATGAAGGTTTGATGTTCGATGTCGGAGCAAGAGAAGAAGTTATAATCTAGGCAATTGCTATTCAATAAAGAAGAAGAATAAGAGTTTGCTTGTCAGAGTAGTGCGTCTTTGAGCAACCTATTTTTGCTGAAACTGAAATAAGAAACGTAGTGTTGTACAATTTGATTTGATAAAGTCAGAAATAGAGAGACATATAGAGCAAGAGATATAGAATAAGTAAATTTCTATTTGAGATGGAACTATGATTCGATTTGATTTCATTAGTTTGTGCCATTGAACTCAGCAAGGAAGAAGAAAAAAAAAATATCAATTTGTGCAATCTTGACTCGAAGAAAAGGAAGAAAGTAAAGTTGTCAAAGAAAATTATTTAAATACAATTTCAATTTTTATAAAATACAATATAAAGGCAATTAAAAATATAAATTCATAATTAGATGTGTTTGATGTTTTTATTGACAACATTATCATTGACGGTGTTCGATGTGTTCAACTAAACCCTCACTCCCGCTCATGGTTTAAAATTGCGCAATATGAGGCTCGCCTTAAGGCCCGCCTTTGCGCAATTCTAGTAAACAACGCCTCGATGCTTACGCCTCGAGTTTTTTTTATGAGGCTTGCTTCTCAACTTGGTTGAGGCCCGCTTCGCCTCACTGGCATAAGGCTTATGCCTCACCCTATATATATTAAAACTTACATAAATTTTGAAGTAAATACCCGACATTGGACTCTATAGGAGAGGAGGAAGGGGAGAGAGCAGTTCACCATAATGATGATTCAAATGAAGAACCCCTTAGTGATGACAGTGCTGATGACTTATGAGTTCTTATGTGATATGTTATTGCTATTTATTTTTAGAAATTGAAAATATATGTTAATGAAAAGAATACTGGGATTTGGGAAAGATAGAATTTTGAGTTGAACTATATTTCATTTTGTCTTATTATTGAAATATTTTGATTTCACTTCATATCTTATGCTTTTTTATGTTTTATATTATTCACTCATTAGTATATAAAAAGTTTATCATTTTATGTTTATGCAATCTTTTGATTTTGAGGCTTACGCCTCAAAACGCCTTGAGGCTTATGCCTCGCCTCACGAATGAAAAACGCCTTAATACCTGAATACGCAATTTTAAACATTGATCCCGCTTATAATGAATGGTAGCATGAAATAAACACATCGTACATAAGTAGCTTTAATCTTTTCATTGATGATTGATTCTAGCTGTGGAGTCATCACTGGCTCAGATGTACTTGCAACATTTTGATGAGTTTGCAGGTGAACAAGTCGATCAGCCTCATTTCCCCCTTCATTTGTAGTTTGTATTCCAGACACTTGCATTATTGGGTTGGTTGGCAGATTAATAGGAATACTACTCGATATTTGTTGATTAACTAGTTGATTCAATGTTTGATGCCTATTTTCGACACATTGGAAGTCTTGCGGGGAAATGATCCTTCAGCTGCGAATTCTCGCAGGGGTTTTAGTTGCATTAACTGCATCATTGCAGTCGTCTGTGCCATCATTTCTGTCATCTTGCTGTTCAGTTTCGATATCTCCTTATCGTTTTCCTTCATCTGGAGTTTCATACACGTTTGTACTTGTGCTAATATCTCAGCAAGCACTTCTTCTTCTTGATCATCATTTTGTTCATCGTCAGTAGTGACATCTTCTCCTTCTAACTGCTCATATCGAGCTTGATCTTCTGTTTTACATCAGACTTCTTCATAGTTAGAACTTCAAGGTGTGAGAGCCTCTCGAAGACTGAGATCCTGTTTTGTTGAACTGCTTTAGCAGCAGCAATTCTAGCAGCTTGTGATTTGTGATTGTGGCATGAAATAAACACATCGTACATAAGTATCAGTAGAATCAGACCTCGCAGCATGGCCTTGAACAGTTACGCCGTAAATAGGTATGACAACAGCCTTTGCAGTAGCTGTAGAAAACTCTAAGCTACCAAATCAAATGGTGGCTTCAGACTCTCCAGTGTTGATGATGGCATTGGCTAGTTGAATGCTACCACCTCGTCCCAGTTGGACGATAAAGAGAGTATTATGTAGTTCCATTTTTGCATAAATGGAAGGAAATGATTAGTAATAAAAAATTGATACAACACCCCACACTTTCAAAATGCAGAGACTATACAGAATAAAATAATATATACTGTAAGTTATATTTGATTTCATATTTTCAAACTCTTAACTTTAATGAATTTATTTGAATTTTAATAATTTTATTGTTATTATATTTATATATAACTAGCCAAAAGATGGAAAGAGAAAACAATCCCCAGCGGAGTCGCCAAAAATCTATGGACTCCAAAAATTCCATATGCGAGCTCTCCAGCCTCTCCGCGCCATATCTCTTTTCTTTATTTGTTTGTGTAATTGACGGCGGAGAGTTTTAATGAGCTTAGTTTCCGGGTGAATTTTCAGAAGGCAGATTGGGTTTAGATAAGACACTACCAGGAAATTTCGCCCTCATCTTGTGAGAACTTTTTGATCTGAGTTCTAGTTTCCTATAGACGCAAGCCCTTATAGTTAATTACCCCTTCCGATAACTAGAGAGAACTTTCGATTAAGGCTAGTCATTAAAGAGATCGTATATGTTATAAATCCAACATATAATAACAATAGTTTTAGGGTTTAAATTTGATTTTATGATTTGAAATTTATCACAATGAACTTAAAGCTGGTGGGGGAGGGAATGAAGACAAGCCAGATCAAGATCCCATGGTTACATCATCTCGGGCTGTCATGTTCCCTGGTCTACTTAGTCAGAGGAGGTAGTCGACCCAACCTGACAGAAGGTACCTTATCGGCAGTCGTGGGTTGTTTCGTCTAAAAATACCTTATAGACCTAGATTGGTGTTTTTCTAAGGGGATAGATTTGAACCCGCCTTAGCTAACAGAGGGCTTTTTTTCCATCGAATATACCCTATGATTCATACTCAATGTTTTGAAGCCATTAGGGAACATACGGGGTATAGTCGTGAACGTAATATAATGGTGTCATTTTGCGACAAAGCCACTTGATCAGACTTTTCGTTCATGCTAACATTCACTTATAAGGGGGAATAAGGGATTTATAGTGCACACCGTCCGACTACTGTTCCTGCCTCATTAAATTGGATTGCTACTTCATGATGTGAATTGAATTGCTACTACCGTTCGACTTTTCGTTCCCGCCTCATTAAATTGGATATCCGGGCCGAGTCGTGATAAAATTGGTATTAGAGTCCAAAATAAAAGATATAAATCATACTGAAAGAGTCGTTATGATGAATATTAACAATTTAAAATGAATTATTTTATTGTAAACATAAACCAAAATGATTCTGAAGAAGATGAGGAAGTGAAAAGGCCAGTGCCTAATGTTAATGTTAACCCTGATGCACTGACACAAATGATGACAGCTATGACTCAATTGATTCAAGACTCATGGAATAAAACATCAGGAAGTAGTAGTGGTGGCTGAATGACTATGGATAAGTATCTAAAACTATTTCAAGATTTGAGACCACCATTATTTAAGGGAGTAGAGGGACCAATTAAAGTTGAAAACTAGTTACTAAGGATTGAAAAGATTTTAGAAGGAATGTTCTGTCCAGATGAAAAGAAAGTTTCTTTGGCAACATTTATACCTGATGAAAAAGCTGAAAGGTGGTGGAGAGGTGTATATCAAGACAAATTTGGAGGAATTCCTAGCAAGCAAATTAAGTGGGATGATTTTACTCAAATGTTCAGAGACTAGTTTGTGCCTCTTTCTGGGAGGAGACAGAAGCAGGATAAGTTTATGAGATTGGTGCAGGGAGATAGATCGGTTATGCAGTATGAGGCTGAATTTATAATATTATTCAGATATGATCCTCAATTAATACATATTGCAAAAGAAAAGTGTCACCAATTCTTATCTAGATTAAAAGATACAATTAGACAACATATTGTTCCATTGGAAATTGAAGATTATCTAATATTGGTGGAAAGAGCTAGAATGGTAGAAAAGGACATGTAAAATACTCAGAGGAGATGTGACTTTCAGAAGAGAAAAAAGTGGTGAGGTTGCGGGTGCCTTTCAGGAGTCAAATAATAAATTCCTTCCACAATCTGGGAAGTTTAATTGAAAGAAGACAAAGTTCAATAGTAGTGATAGTCAAATGAGCACTAGTAGTTGCAACAAATGTGGAAAGCACCACAAAGGAGAATGTTATCTGGTACAAACATTTGTTTCTGGTGTAATCAACCAGGCCACATAGCCAAGAGCTGTCCTACTTTGGGGCAAAGACTAGCAAGAGAGTCAAGGATAAACACTAAATCTTAGAGAAATGTTGGAAGACCAAGAACGATAGAATCAACCACATTTACTCCAAATCTAAGTCAAGACCGACAAAATACTCAACCTAGAGTATATACACTGATCCAAAAGAATGCTAAGGCTTCACCTAGAGTGATTACAGGTAATAATCATATAAAATGAATAAATGCGTATTATGAAAATATTTTTAAAGGAATGATGTATGTTTATGTTAATTATCTATGAAAATTTTATAGGTATGGTAACGATTCAAGAAAAAGCCTGTGGAGATTCTTTTTAATACAAGAACTTCACACTCCTTCATTCAGAGGTATTTGTTAACTCAATTGGGATTAATGTTCATGAAATGAATGCGATTTTAGAAGTTTTAATGTCGGATGGATCAATTATGAATGTTAATAGTGTATGTCATGTGACTTTCAAAATAAATGAAAAGGAGTTTGACGTAATAGTGAATGTGTTGTTATTGCAAGAGCTTGACATGCTATTGGGAATGGATTGGTTATCAAATCATTTTGTGATTATTGACTGCAATAAGAAAATTGTCAATTTTAATTTTCCGGGAGAAAGAGAATTGAAACTATATAGAGAGAGGAATTTCTTCAATGATAATCACTTATATGAAAGCATGCAAATTTGTATCCAAAGGATGTCAATATTTTCCGGATCAAGTAAATGATACAAGTTAAAGAATTGAGAGATATAATTGTAATCAAATAATACCCAGATGTATTTTTGGATGATTTACCAGGATTACCACCAGAAAGAAAGATTTCACTATTGAATTAATATAGGGTTACAAACCAATGGTAAGGGCACCATATAGAATGACAGTTAAGGAGTTACGGGAGCTAAAAAGTCAATTACAGGAATTGCTTGATAAAGGATTTATCATGCCATGTTCCTCACCATGAGGAGCTCCAGTACTGTTTGTAAAGAAAAAAATGGGAGTTTTAGAATGTGTATATATTACTGGGAATTAAATAAGTTTATTATTAAGAACAAATATCATTTGCCTAGAATTTAAGATATTTTTATCAACTAAAGGGAGCTATTGGTTTCTCTAAAATTGATTTGTGTTCTAGATACCATCAGCTACGCATTAAGGAGGATATAGCAAAGACAGCTTTCAGAATCAGATATGGCCATTATGAGTTTGTAGTAATGTCATTTGGAGTGACAAATGCACCGGCTGTATTTATGAATTTGATGAACATAATTTCTAAGTCATTCCTGGACATATTAGTAACTATGTTTATAGATGATATTTTGATTTACTCAAGAGATGAAAAGAGTCATTCCAACCATTTATAAGCAGTGTTGCAAGTACTTAAGAAGAACAAATTGTATGCTAAATTTTTAAAATATGAATTTTGGTTGAGCTGTTTAAACTTTCTTGGACATGTGATTAGTGGTGAATGCATTTCAATTGATCAGAATAAAATTCAAGCCATTTCAGAGTGGCCAAAGACAACAACAGTTTCAGAAGTGAGGAGTTTTCTAGGTTTTGCTGGTTATTACAGAAGATTTGTAGAGGAATTTTCTCAGATTGCAATATCGTTATCCAGGTTAACTCAAAACACATTAAAATTTGAATAGATTAATTAGTGTGAAGGAGCCTTTCATAAGCTAAAGATTTGTTTAATGACTGCACCAATATTAACAACTCCATCAGATTCAGAAGGATTTTAAATTTTCTGCGATGCTTCATTGATAGAACTTGAATTTGTACTAATGCAATATGATAGAGTAGTGGCATATGCCTCAAGACAATTGAAAATTCATGAAAGAAATTATCTAACTCATGATTTGGAATTAGTCGTAGTTTTTAAACTCAAAATATGGAGACATTGTTAATATGGAGTTGGATGTGAAGTATTTACATATCATAAGAGTCTCAAATACATTTTAAATAAAAAAGAACTTAATTTGAGACAGAAACGATGGTTATAGCTTATCAAAGACTATGATTTGGATATATAGTATCATCCTGAAAAGACAAATGTAGTTGCAGATGCACTTAGTAGAAAAATTCTTGGATATGCAAATTGGCTAATCACCCACCAGGAACAGATAATCAGAGACATGAAAAAACTTGGTGGAGGCAAGAAATATAGGGAGCCTATACCCCTCGCCCACACGAGAGATTTGTGTCCTTAAACCGACAACAACCCACTAAATCACGAATGATGCGACTAAGATGAGGAAGAACAAACTCTTACATTTCAAATTAAACTAAAAAGAAGAAATTAAAAGACTACAAACGACGATCTAACAAATTCGAATCGAAAATCAAAGACACCCTAAAGTTGCTTTACTTAGAGACGAAAGATACAGATGGAGCGGCACTTGCGGAGAGACGAAAGAGATTAGAAGACGAGACGAAAGGTTAGAAAGAGCTCGCAAGATTTTCGGAGGGGATGAGAAAGAAGACGGACAAAGCTCACAAGCTTTCCCAATGAAATCCGCAGGTTTACATTTCCAAAAATCACATATCATTCACTTCACTTAAAACATTACAAGCCTCTCA
The DNA here is from genome assembly GCA_022539455.1 of Dendrobium nobile. Classification (NCBI taxonomy): domain Eukaryota; kingdom Viridiplantae; phylum Streptophyta; class Magnoliopsida; order Asparagales; family Orchidaceae; genus Dendrobium; species Dendrobium nobile. The sequence continues at coordinate 49,878,261 of CM039726.1, forward strand.
TATTTATAGGTATGAAAGGGGAATACAAAAGGACACTAACAATGAATTCACATAGGAATTCTAAACATCACTTAGCATGGAAACTCCCTCCCATGCATTCACGGAAAACCGCCCAAGCCCAGGAACCGAAGGAGCAACCGCGGGAGCCAAGGAGGCCGCACGGAACCAAGGCGCGACAGCCACGGAAAAACACCCAGGCTCGGAATACCAGCAGCCGGCCGAAAATCCAAGGGGCAAAGGCACAAAAAACAATAGCCCATGGTGGAAGCCAAGGAGCCACACATGGGAAACAACACTTCTTGAAATTCCAAAGGCCGATTTGAAATTCCAAGGGAAAAACATAATTAAAGACATAAAAACAATAAAAAGTACATTTAATAAAAGATAACTATGAACTAAAATGTTAGCTAATAATGAGCTAACCCTTAGTTCAATAAATGAACTAAAGACTAGCTCATAAATGAGCTAAAATTTCAGCTCAATTTTTATTGAGCTCGTAAACTCGAGGGAGGCCAAAATTGATTTATTTTGGACATGAGTTGACCCCCCTTTGCCTACATCAGACTCCCCTTCTTGAGAACTCATCTCCCGATGAGTTAGCTGTTGGTTCTCTTGAGGAGGTAAATACTGCGCATCCAGCTTTTTGATCTTATCATCAAATTTCTTCAAAATTTCTTCCTGTTCCTTCTCGAACTGTTGTTGTAGGTACCTTTTCCACTTCTCGAATTTTCGATCAAATAGGAACATGTGATATTGAAGCTTGTATAGACGGTCTTGAAGCAGATCAGTAGAATCGCCTTCTGTAGGAATCCATCTATCCAATGGGAGTGGGACGTCAGGATTATTTGAATTGATTTCCTCGTTGTATGAATCCATATTTTTGTTGTTTTCCATTTTTTAACTGACACAAAAAAGACTCAAAAAACTCAATCTAAACTTAGGCTCACAATTCTTGCAAGATTCACATCAAGATTTGACTCGACAAAACAAAACTTCACAAACCAAAACAATACTTACAACCTAGGACTTCCTAACTTACTCTGATATCAAATTGGTGGGGGCAAGAAATATAGGGAGCTTATACCCCTCGCCCACACGAGAGATTTGTGTCCTTAAACCGACGACAACCCACTAAATCACAAATGATGCGACTAAGATGAGGAAGAACAAACTCTTACATTTCAAATTAAACTAAAAAGAAGAAATTAAAAGACTACAAACAATGATCTAACAAACTCAAATAAAAAATCAAAGACACCCTAAAGTTGCTTTACTTAGAGACGAAAGATACAGATGGAGTGACACTTGTGGAGAGACGAAAGAGATTAGAAGCCCAGACGAAAGGTTGGAAAGAGCTCGCAAGATTTTTGGAGGGGATGAAAAAGAAGACAAACAAAGCTCGCAAGCTTTTCCAATGAAACCCACAGGTTTACATTTACAAAAATCACATATCATTTACTTTACTTAAAACATTACAAGCCCCTCATATTTATAGGTATGAAAGGGAAATACAAAAGGACACTAACAATGAATTCACATAGGAATTCTAAACATCACTTAGCATGGAAACTCCCTCCCATGCATTCACGAAAAACCACCCAAGCCCAGGAACCGAAGGAGTAGTCGTGGGAGCCAAGGAGGCCACACGGAACCAAGGCGCCACAGCCACGGGAAAACACCCAGGCTCGGAAAACCAGCAGCCGGCCGGAAATCCAAGAGGCAAAGGCACAAAAAACAATAGCCCATGGTGGAAGCCAAGGAGCCACACATGGGAAACAACACTTCTTGAAATTCCAAAGGCCGGTATGGAATTCCAAGGGACAAACATAATTAAAGACATAAAAATAATAAAAAGTACATTTAATAAAAGATAACTATGAACTAAAATGTTAGCTAATAATGAGCTAACCCTTAATTCAATAAGTGAACTAAAGACCAGCTCATAAATGAGCTAAAATTTCAGCTCAATTTTGATTGAGCTTGTAAACTCGAGGGAGGCCAAAATTGATTTATTTTGGACATGAGTTGAACCCCCCCCCCCCCCCCCCCCCCCCCCTTTTGCCTACATCAAAACTTGAGATTTCAGTGGTCAATCAGAAAGAGACTAAAGATATGTTATTAAATCAGCTTGTGATCCAATCTATTTTAAAGGATAGAATACTCAATTCACTATCTCAAGATAAAAAATTTAAAGACATCATAAAGAAAGTGCAAGCATGATAATTAGAGAATTTTGTAATTGATGGAGAATGACTACTAAACTATAAAGGCAGGATTTGTGTTCCAAATGTTGATAATTTAAGAGAACATATATTCAGGAAGCTCGCCTCTCAAGATATGAAATTCATCCAGGTAGTACAAAAATGAATCAAGAATTGAGAGGATTAAAAAAGAATGTTGTAGAATTTGTGACAAAATGTATTCTCTGTCTGATGGTTAAAGCTGATCATCAAAAGCCAAGTGGTCAACTACAGCCCTTACCTATACCTGGGTGGAAATGGGAGGACATTGCAATGGATTTGTAATTGAATTACCTAGGTCAAGGCAGAGTCAAAATGCAATATGGGTTGTTATAGACAGATTAACCAAATCAACTCATTTATTACCAATCAACCAGATAGATTCAATGGAGAAGTTGGCAAAAATATATGCTGAAGAAATTGTGAGATTATATGGAATTCCAAAATCAATAGTTTTTGATAGAGATGCCCGATTCACTTCTAATTTGTGGAAGAAATTTCAGGAAGCTATGGGTACCAAATTGAATTTCCGTATAACATTTCATCCTCAAATAGATGGGCAATCATAAAGGACAATTCAAACTTTGGAGAATTTATTGAGGTTGTGTGTTATAGATTTTGGAAGAATTTGTGGGACTCACATACTGTTGATTGAATTTGCATACAATAGTTATTAATCTAGCATTAGAATGATACCGTACGAGACTGTTTATGGAAGAAAGTGCAAGACACTATTGTGTTGAGTAGAAACATGAGAGAAAAATAATTGGTACTTAACTAATAGATGATGCTACTAACAAAATCAGATTGATAAGAGATAGACTAAAAGCAGTACAAGAAAGACAACGAAAATATTATGATACAAAGCACAAGCCAGTTGAGTTCGAAGTAGGAGGATTTGTTTTTCTAAAGGTCAATCCAATGAAAGGTCTGCAACGATTTTGAAAGACAGGAAAATTGAGCCCACGATTCATAGGTTCGTTTGAAATTATTGAAAGAATTGGAAATATGGCTTATAGATTGGATCTGTCAATACATATGTAAGGAATTCATAATGTGCTTCACATATCAGTACTTTGAAAGTATGTGTCAGATGAGTCAAAGAGAATCCAGTCCAGATCAGTTGACTTGCAGCATGATTTGAAATATGTTGATGAACTTGAAATGATACTGGAATATGATAAAAAAACAATTGAGGAATATAACAATACATTTTGTAAAGATTTTATTGAAACATGGATCAAAAAGAAATGCCACTTGGGAGAAATAAGCATAAATTAAAGTACAATATCCTCATTTATTTACTTAAAGGTATGTTTTCTTATACTTGATTCAAATTTTGGGAACAAAATTTTTATAAGGAAGATTGTAATAACTGGTTCATCCGGTCAGTTCAATTGAGCGGATCGGTTCAATTGAGCGGATCGGTTCAATTGAACCGGTCAGCCAACCTTAATAATCCCGCAAATAGATATGGGCAAACAGAAGGGCGGAACGTGACAAGAACAGCTAAACTCGTGCGCGGAAGGATTCAGAGAATTCTTTTCACCATTTTTAGCAAGTGATAGGGTTTAGGGATAAGAATCACCAACTCCTTTCCATTTTTATCACTAAAGTGGTAAATTGGAAGAAATCTTAATGAATGAGAAGAACGATCAAGAAGAATAGGGAAAAAGGTTTGTTAAGCTTTTCTTTCCATTTTCATATAAATGCCCTTATTTTACTTCATCTAAACCAAGAGAAATTTTTCATAAGGGAAAAGGGAAGAAAATGGGAGAGAAGGAAGAAGGAATTGAACTTTGAAAATTCCTTCTTAAGGAAAGGTAAGTGATTAGTTTAAGGTTATGTTTCATTTCTCATTTCTTTTATTGAATAAATAATGAGAAATATATTTTAATTTAGGTGGGAAGAATCCAAGTGTATATAGACTTTGGTTTGATGGTGGAGGAAGGAAGATTTGGGAGAAAGGAAAGGAAATATTGTTGAGGTAAATTTAGGGGAAGAAATCAAAAATTTATTGAGATATTTAATTGATATTTAATATTAATTAAATTATTATACTCTTGTCAACAGTTAAAGGTTTTCAATATTGAACGAATATTAAAATAAAAAAATAAAGTGGATAATGATAATTGTTTGAAATTTCATTATTTTATTTCCGAGTTTATTTTGAAAGAAATGTTTACATAATTGTTTTGCTTATTTTGAGTCTAACATGAATAAAGCAATGTAAACTTCAAATGTATATATAACAGTATACATCAATTATCATGATAAAGTATGTAAAGATGACATGAATATGTGAAGAAATATAAAAGGAATAGAAAGTAAAGTTAGAAAGCAATTATACACATATATGATACTTATATGTATTTAGAAATGATATATTAATGAATGAAAAATAAATGGAAAAGAGAAAAAAAATAAGCATGCAAATTTACAGGAGTTCATTCCCATATGGTACTAATTGGAGAAGCAACGTACCCGTGCATGTAAAAAGGAAAATGTTATGGAAAAGGAAAAAAAAAAGAAAATTGTTGTACCTTTGATACATTTAAACAGTACTCATGTACTAATTAAATGGGAAAAGGAATACATACTTATAAATGAATATAATATGATATGTATAAAGAAATAAATGGAATGAAATGAACAAAAGAAATTAAATGTATATCAAATATTAAATGAATAGACATATATCAAATGTTATATATATTATACTTTATACATGTTAATTGTTATAGAAGTTACCCACTCAGTTTATTTTGTAAACTCATTCCATTAAATAAATATTTTTAGGTTAAGTCTCCAAAGATTTATAAATGACTGAAAGATAATAGTATGTCTATAGAAGACGGCGCAACAATGAAAACAGGTAAATTATGACTGATGTAAATGTTTAGTTTGACAAAAATAGTATGCATAGATTGAATAGAATATTTTATAATAGTGGTTCTTCAGTTGTTTAGAGAAATTGTATGTTAAAATTGTTAGTAATATGAATTGAATTGTTACTACCGTCCGACTTTTTGTTTCCGCCTCGTTAAATCAAATATCTGGGTCGGGCCGTGACATCACAACCACAAGAATTGTTTATCATATACTCTATCATTATTTTAATAATTCTAAGACCAATATCTTCTAAATATTTCTGCCATTGTTCTAATTCTCACTTGCTTTTAGTGGATTTCTCACCTAATTAGAGCACATGTAAATAATCTATGTAACATAAACAAATTAAGATCTATTTTAGAGATAATTATGAAAAACAATTCAGAACTTGAATATATAAGAATTATGAAAGAATGCTGCCTTTGAACATCATCAAGAAGTAATGAGCTTCATATGGCGTGAAAGAAAATCCCTAAGTAAATGGGATTGGATGATGTAGACAAGGAATATAGGGGACCCTATATTTCTTGATCACAAAAGACACACAAGAAGAAAACTGACACAATTAGTAGAACTTAAAACAAATTTTATTAAATAAACGCAAACGACCCAAAACTTGACAAACACAACAAAAGATACTAGGAGATTTTAAAGAAATAAAAAAAAACGCTATCCTCAGACAACTGTCAGAGCGGGTTCCTCACATGCATCGAATTTGTAGGATAAATAAGTAAAGTGCATAGAACTAGCAAACCGATGGTCCACCACTGCAAGACTGTCCCAAATGCTTCCAAATCAACCAAGACATGACACCCTAAAGTTGCTTCACTGTTGAGAAGAAGGATACAGATGGAGTGGTACTTGCGGAGAGATGAAGAGATTAGAAGCCCGAGAAGAAAGGGTGGAAAGAGCCCGCAGGATTTCCGGAGGGGATGAGAAAAGAAGATTGGAAAGAGCCCGCAGGATTTCCGAATAAACCCGCAGGTTAATAGCAAATATGCTCACAAATATCAACTCCCTTTCTTCATGACATCTTCTCATATTTATAGGCAAGAGAGAGGAATGCCAAGAGCCACATGTCTTTAATTTCCATTAGAACCAAAGCATAAAAGGCATAGAAAACTTCCCCCAAAGTTCACGGATAAACACTCAAACCAGGAACCAAAGAGGCAGCTAGCAGACCGAGTATTTCAAAGCAACAAAGCCACAGATTTCGGAAAAACAGCCAGCTCCTCACGGAACCAAGGAGCTAGCACCTCGGTAGCTAGCAGGCCGTGAGTTCAAAGCAGCAAAGTCACGGGAAATTACATCCCAGTTCGGAATTCAGCCTCTCTTAAAACCAGAACATGAATCAAAGGGCAAGTTCATGGAACCAAGGAGTCCATATCTCGGTAAGCAAGCAGCCCGCTAGAATCCAAAGCAACACAGGCTCGGGAAACCATCAAAGCATGGAAAAAACAGTGGCTGGCCGAACTCCCAAGAGTTAAAGCACATTTATTATAAAGTTTAATGCTTTGAATTCAGCCACCATTTTAAAAGTAAGCCACGGTTCTCCAAGAGACGAGAAGAAAAGGGGAAGGGGAAGGGACAAGGCCACTCCAAAAGTAAGCTTCATAATGAGGTACCTTTTTGGATATTAATGAGCTACTAAACTTCAGCTCAAGCAACTTAGAGATCAGGCTCAACACCGAATGCTCCAAAACAGCCAACCCGAGAACCAACACCAGCCAGGGACCAATCGAGCCAGCAAACCAAAGGTCTACCAAGCCATATGCACTACCTACCATGATCATTGGATGCTTTCCCATCATTGGATAGCTAAAAAAGAAAAGAAAACAAAATACACTATTGTTCAAATAAAATAAAAAGTACAGAATACTTGATTTCATCATTGGATATGATCATAAATTTGCTAATAAGAGAAATATAGTTACGTCAGAAACATCCCAATCAACAAAATGTTTAAGCATGGTACTAGCAGGACTACATGTTTTCAAATTTAAAGGGGCATTAAAAAAAAAATTAAAGGGGCATTCTGCAAAAAATAAAGTCACATAAGTGCATATACGTTCAGTTACGGCTAATAAATTGACAAAATTTGAAGAACACAAGTTTTTTGATATCTTGTAACAAACCTTGACAAGCTGCCTAACATTTGGCTTATTAGATCCAAACTTTCCTATAACAGAGTCAGCATATTCTTGATATTGCTCGATGATCTGTAAAAATAAAATTATAACAATGAAGTATGCGCTACAAAATCAGAAAAGTGAAGATGAATAGTAATTGACAAGACAAATTTGTTGCAGAACCTGGCGCCGAGAACATCTATGAAAGGGAACACCATATATTGCAACATCAACATGTCCTAGAGTAAACCATGGGCTGCAGATATTGTGCTAAAATAGTTATATATCAAAAGTAAAAACAATTAACCAGATCACATGAAATACACTACGTTATGCAATATTCTAGAGAAGTAACATCAGGTTAACCATTTAAAATTAACAACCATTCCTGAAGTCTAAGCATGCTCTTTGCAGAGTTGGTTTCTGTAGCAGAGATCTAAGATTTTGTTGTATGAACTTGGCCATTAGTTTCTTATAAATGTTTTCTTTTTGAGCTAAAGAAAACAATAACGATATGAATTAAGCTATTCAATCAACTAACTAAACAAAGGTTCGCCGAGAACAGTTAGAACTGGGACTCATCAACTGCTACGTTACCTTCCGCAGCAAAAGAGATCATAAGGGGGTTATTTCCAATTTGTGAGACAAAATTTACTACTGAGCAATAGCTTCTCCATTAAGTTGAGAACTATGATGCACAGACATGGACACGGCAACATGGATATGATAAGACACAGACAAGGGACACGGGTTGAACACGGTAATATAATTTTTATATTTAAGAAATAGTGTATAAAAATTGAATAAGTATAATCTTAAAAATAATTTAGAAATAATAAATCATTTAACTAGAATTTGTGCTTAAAATGATTAATATTAAGATATTGAGAGTCGGGCGTCAATGCCGTGTTTCAAGCATCGAGAGAGGAGACGATAATACTGTCGAGAGTCGGTATCAATGTTATGCAGAAAGTATCAGGTTTCAATTTTAAGAGGGCATCTGTCGTCGATATTGAGAGGGCATTAGTCGTCGATGTTAAGACGACATAGGAAAAATATGAGATGTCAAGTTGTCGGTATAGAAATTACTAACATCGAATATCAATGTCAAGATAGTGTCAAACTTTGATGTTGAAATAGTTTTGAAATGTCGATGTTATAATGACATTAGACATCATTGTTGAGATGATATCGGGCATTGTTGTAAAACAAAAGTCGCGACCCACCAAAGAGAAATGAAAATAAAAATATTCAATAAATGGGGTATTTAGTGCGGACAATTAATTTGGTGCTGTAGATAGGAAATAAGAAATTTAGTTTTATACTTTAAAAAAATTATAAAATATTTAAGACACGCGTACCCAATTTGCATTCAATATTTTTAATCGGACACATTTTGTGTGTCCAACATATGTCGGAAGCGTGTAGAACGTGTGTAGTGTCGGGCACTGCACGACTCTTTGAGGAGAAGTGTCGATGCATCATAGGTTCAGGATAATATAAATTGCTTTAAATTTGGAAATTGGTAAAACAAATTAGATGCATAGAACCTCTTCCCATGATTGTGAAAAAGGGAATAGTCACATCAATAATGGTGATTAGTTAAGTAATCAATAACATGACTTTGAATGCAAGTTTGGGAAACACAAGCGCTTCCATAATTTTAAGCACGTTCATAGTTCATCTTTGACAAAGATAATTACTGATTTATAAGCTTGTTGTTGACCTCATTTTTGAATGAGGTCTGAGCTTTCTATCATCTCTTCCTAGCATTTAGGTAATCCTGCCCTAGTGTAGAAGGCACATGTAGGATTCCCTGTAGGTTAACTCCCTATGACATAGGATTGACCAAACATAGAGCACCAATAAGCATTTACTTCCTTTCGATGACTCCAGGTAAAATTGATAGATTCTTCTTCAACAAATCATATCCCGTCGGCCCCTTAATGTCGATATAGTAAAAACCAATTTGGCTTCAAATGATTTGATGTAAATCACGGGGTTTGAGATATCAATCGATGTTCTGAAGTCGGTTATTTTATTCCCTAACTAAGGGTTTTAGTTTTCGGTTCTGGTTAAAAGTTGTAATCAAGTATCTTTTATTTTGCTTTAGGGTTAGAGTTTGCAATTAGTGATTTAACATTTGAAATTACGCCAAATCATTTGAAATCAAATTGGTTTTGACTCGATCGACATTAAGGGATCGATGGATTCGATTTGTTGAAGACGACTCTATCAATTTTACCTAGAGTCATCGGAAGGCATCTCTAAATGCTTATTGGTGCTCTATGTTGGGTCAACCCAATGTTATCAGGAGTCCACCTGGAGAGAATCCTACATGTGTCTTCTACACTAGGATAGAAAAACATGACCTCGTCCAAAAACGAGGTCAACACTTGCATCACAACATACGCATGAATTTAGATACATTAAATTATAATCATATTGCATGATATGCAAGAAGTGATTATAATTCAATAAATGTAGATCAGCTTGAATAGATAAAAGGAATCCAAAGGAGCCAGCAATAGAAAATAATGCACCAATATAATCATATGAATACTAGGAAAAAAATCAGCATATTAATCATGTTACTATCTCATTCATCACTAGAAAAAATAAATTTTGCCAGTGTGAGTGACAACCAAATCAATGTATAACGTAGCATGAATAAACCTGATCATTGCTAAAGCTAGAGTTGGACCTGAAACAACCCTAACTTCAAGCTTGGACGATTTTTAAAGCTAATCTTTCTGCTTCAATAGAAACAAAAACAATATCTGCAAGCTTCACCATATTCCATATATGAGAAAAATAAACGAATTACCTAGCAAAAGATATATTTAGGACAAATATAATATATGATTTGATACTCATATTTGATATAGACCAGGTCCGAGCGAAGCTTTCACCAGTTTCAAGTAATGGTTCAAACCAGTCCCTATCAACCATCAGATCAAGCCACGCTTATTTATCTTTATTTGCCCACGCTTATGTCCAAGGCTACCAATAATCTCATGCTATAGTTACTAATTGATTGCCCGCCTATCAAAACCACCACTTTCCCACCAAAGTTCCCAGTGCTTTTTCTTACTAAATAAACCTTGGTTTTGCATACACCACACAACCAGCCTTGGTACACAAAATTTCAAATAGCCCCTTCCAAAAAAGCTTGGTTTTGAAATAAAAATAAATCAACGAGCTGTTGCAAATATATTGTGTAGAACTTAAGACAGAAAATGTCGGCACTTCAACATGCAGCTAAGTCTCTTGGACTATACAACTAAATAATATTCTGCTCGAAATTATTAATGAATTAATAAATAAAAAAGTATAGTAGTAGTAATATACATTGTAAGATCAACAAATAAGTTGCGTAGTTAATTGCCGTGAAATCCAAGATGTCCTACAACTGTAATGAAATAATTAGAAAAATGTTAAAGTCCTTTCAAAGTTTAGCATAAATAGTAAATACTTATTATAAGCAGCACGACCAACCATGACACCACTTGCCCCTTGCCTTATTGCTGCATCAACCTGAAATGGAGATAAAATTTTAAGAAATGATCTAGAAGAAACTATTATATCCATTTTTTTAAGGCAATAACAAGTATTAATATCAATCAATGAAAAGACTACACGTGAAGAAAATAAACAATAATACTAGAGGAGAAAGAAAAATTAAAAATAAACAAGGCTAACAAGTGGCAAATGAACCAACAAGCACAACAGAAGAACCCCAAGGGCCCTCCTTAAAAATATTTGACTTAAAGCCTAGTATATTTTGAAGAGTTGTGATATACTTTCTTCGTTTTCTTTCCTCCTGAATATAGAATTCGAAACTTCTTATCCACCAGCTCTTGTATGCCAGAAATGCTAACATCAAAAGCAATAGAAAGAGTCTAAATCACCCATGTCCCCTATAGCAGGAATAAAATCAAGAGAAGAAAAAAAGCTTGTGAGTCCGGATCATTAATTATAAGTCTGGAGTAAATCTTAATCAATGAGCTAACCCGAGAAGGCATCGAATTCAAAGGCAGGATCCAAAGTTGATTCACAATTTTAAAAACAAACTATATCAGAAGTAGTCAAAATTGCCACCAATGTTTTTCATGTAAAGCAAACTACTATAACCAAATAATGATATGAGTACTTAATGGGCAACTACTAAGAATTACTAGAGAAGAAAGAACAACACAAGCCCCAAAAAAATAAAACATGAAAACCACCTCATAGATCATGGAAGATACAAAAATACCCATTTAGATATTCTGATGGACCCCCTTGCGGGTCTACAGGAGGAGGAGGGGGGAGGCAGCCGGTCCGGGTGAACCAAGGGGGGGTTCGGCCGAACCCAGGGAGCAAGGGGGGAAGGTCACGGTGGGCCCCTTGGGCCCACCTATTTGAATTCTTTGATCATCAAGGGGGACGGCCAGCTTTTGGGGGGAAATTGGAGGGTGGATGATGGGGGGCAATTTTGGGATGAGGGGGAAGTGGTGAGATGGTATGAAAGGAGCCATTAGGGTTTATTTTGAGGATATCATGTGAAGAAAGTTCTTTCTCTTTTCCTTCTTGTTTTCTCTAGGGTTTCTTTTGGGAGATTTGGTCCTTCTCGAAGTGGACTAGCTTTGTCTTTTGTTTTGTCTTGAAGATTAATGCAAAGCTCTTTTGTTCTTCCTCTCATCTTTCTTGTTTTGTGTTGACTTTGATTTGGTGGAGAAATTCCAACCTTGAAGGGAAATTAGGGCAAACCCTAATTTTGTGAAACCAAGGCGTATCAATTTGGTATCAGAGCCCTTGATCCTAGACGGCATGGCGTCAAAGAAAGTGGAAGTTTTGGAGGGGGAGATGGGCCAATTGAAAGAAGAGGTGGGGGAGAAACTCTCGTCGATGGAAGGCAAATTTTCATCCCTTGAAGAGAGATTTGGGGGAATGGAAGAGATGATCCGAAAATTGTTAGAAGCTCAAGTTGCTCCACCAAACCCTAAGGAAAAGGGGAAATCTCCGGTGTTGAATCAAAACCCTAACCCTAATTGTCCAATTAGGGAAGGAGTAAATCAGAGTGAAGATGGCATGCAAGGCCAATGGCAAAGGGAAGGAGGAGAAGGGTCTGGAATAGGTGGCCCTTGGGGGATGACAGGTGGTCAGGGAGGCCGGCCATACATAGGCTCGGTAGGCCCCCACGGCACACGTGAAGGATGGTCGAATCAAACGGGGGGGTTTCCGGAAGGAAATCGTGCCACGTGGGAGCAGGGAGGAAGAAGGGAGGACTACGGCATGGGCTATGGAGAGCCAAGAGAACCACTATGGAGGGGACTTCAAAATCCTTACCCGATGGAGAGAAGGGGAAGACCACAAGGCGAGGGATCTACTCAGGGGACATGGGGAGATGGAAGAACCTTCCACTGAGCTGACAACCGCATGAGGAAATTGAAGATCCCTATTTTTGAAGGGGAGGATGCGTATGGATGGATCTACAGGGTGGAGCGCTATTTTGCGGTGAACGGTGTCACAGAAGAGGAGAAGCTGATGGCGGTACCGGTATGCTTGGAGGGGAAGGCTCTGGCCTGATTTCAGTGGCTTGAAGGGAGACAACATATTAGGAGTTGGGAGGAGTTCAAAGACCTACTACTTCATAGATTCAGGGTGTCAATTGAGGGCAGCCACTATGAGCAGTTGTTGGCTCTAGTGCAAGAGGGCACGGTGGCAGAGTATAGAGAGCACTTTGAGCTACTATCAGGCAGACTGAGAGGGATTCCGGATGACCTTCTAGAGGGGAGTTTCATGAAGGGGTTGAAGCCTCACATCAGAGCAGCCATCAGAGTAGTGGCTCCACAGGGGTTAGTAAGGATCATGGAGACTGCACAGTTGGTGGAGGACAAGCTGAAGGTGGAGCCACCGAGGAGATCAGGGGTGTCTTACCCCACTTTCCGACCACCACCCATGGGTGGAGGTACAAAGGCAGTTAACATCCTCCCTCCTAGGGAGGTAACCACGGCAAGAACCACTACTCAAGAGGTTGACTGACTCAGAGCTGAAGGAAAAAAGGACCAAGGGCCTTTGCTACCGCTGTGATGAAAAGTTTACACCAGGACATAGGTGTAAGGAGAAGACACTACATGTGATCCTAGTGGAGGATTCAGAGGAGGAAGAAGAGGATACAGGAGCAACTGAGGAGGGTGGAAGTGAGGAAGAGCACCCTCACTTGGCTATGGTGGAGGTCTCACTCAACTCCATAGCGGGACTGACATCGCATTCCACCATGAAGCTAGAAGGGAGATTGCAGGCTACAAGGTGATGGTTCTGATTGATAGTGGGGCCACCCACAACTTCATTGCTTGCAGATTAGTGGAGAAGGTGGGGCTACCAGTGACACAAGGGAGAGGTGTAGGTGTCATTTTGGGCACGGGGAAGAAGGAGAACTGTAACGGGCAGTGTAAGGGAGTGACCCTAACATTGCAAGGAGAGGAGATAGTTCAAGACTTCCTACTACTGGAGTTGGGAAGCACTGACGTGATACTTGGGATGCAGTGGCTCCAGTCATTGGGGGAGATGAAGGTGAATTGGAAGAAATTGTACATGGAGTATGGGAAGGGGAGCAGGAGAGTGACGCTACAGGGAAACCCCAGTTTGTGCAGATCCAGAGTGGCCTTGAAGTCCATCTTCAAGACTTTGAGGGATGATGGAGAGGGCTATTTGATACAGCTACAGCAGGTGGGCATAGAGGTAGAAAAGGAGCCAGAAGACATACCTGAGGTGGTCCAGGATCTTCTACAACAGCACTCCACAGTGTTTCAGATGCCCCAGGGGCTACCCCCTATCAGATCCAGGGAGCATGCTATTGTGTTGAAGACCGGGGTAGCACCCATCAGCGTGCGACCCTACAGATATCCTCATGCTCAGAAAGAAGAGATTGAGAGGTTAGTAGCAGAGATGATGGAGGCTCAGGTGATCCAGCCCAGTGTGAGTCCATTTTCCAGCCTTGTACTCTTGGTAAAAAAGAAAGACGGAAGTTGGCGATTCTGTGTGGACTATCGGGCCCTCAATAAAGAGACTGTGTTGGACAAATTCCCTATTCCGGTGGTAGATGAGCTTTTGGATGAGCTTGGCGGAGCCACCATCTTCTCCAAGGTGGACCTGAAATCTGGTTATCACAATATTAGGATGAAGACTGAAGACATTCAGAAGACAGCGTTCCGAACACATGAGGGTCATTATGAGTTTCTAGTGATGCCATTCGGGCTCACTAACGCTCCCTCCACCTTCCAAGCCTTGATGAATCAGGTCTTCCAGCCCTACTTGAGGAGGTTTGTTCTAGTTTTTTTTGATGATATATTGGTGTATAGCAAATCTCTGCAGGACCATGTCACCCATCTAGGGGTGGTACTCACTACCTTATTGGAGCATCAGTTATATGCCAACCAGAAGAAGTGTTCTTTCGCGCAGAAGGAGGTGGAGTATCTGGGGCACATCATTTCAAATAGTGGGGTGGCGGCTGACCCCACTAAGATAGAGGCCATGATGAAGTGGCCTACACCAAAATCCCTTAAAGGCCTAAGGGGATTTTTGGGACTTACTGGCTACTACAGGAGATTTATTAAGGGCTATGGTTCCATAGCAGGCCCTCTGACTGATCAGCTGAAGAAGGACAACTTTCAGTGAGGAGAGAAGGAGCCATGAAGACTCTGAAGGAAGCCATGACTAGTGCCCCAGTTTTGGCTCTTCCAGATTTCACCCAGCCCTTTGTGGTTGAGACTGACGCTTCGGGAGTGGGCTTGGGAGCAGTACTCATGCAGAATCACAAGCCGATTGCTTTCTTCAGCAGGATCCTATCACCGAGGGCGAGGTTGAAGTCAGTTTATGAGCGGGAACTGATGGCCATTGTGTTGGCCATTCAAAAATGGCGGCCTTATCTATTGGGGCAACGATTTATAGTTCGTACTGATCAGAGGAGCCTCAAGTACTTACTAGAGCAAAGGTTGGTGGCAGAGGAACATCAGAGGTGGCTGGCAAAACTATTGGGGTATGAGTTTGAGATCCAGTATAAGCCCGGAGCTCAAAACAAGGTGGCAGATCCCGTGTGGAGTGCTCACAGCTGATGGCACTATCTGTTCCCCAATTGGTTGATTGGGGTGAATTGGTGAAGGAAAATCAACATACGGAGGAGTTAGAGAGAATTCGAGCGGCTATCCAGAAGGGAGAAGGAGGGTTCAAAGGGTATCACCTAGAGAACTCTCTTTTATTGTACAGGGGGAGGTTAGTACTACACCGCGACTCAGCATTTGTCCCCATTCTTCTACGGGAGTACCACGATAGCCGTATTGGTGGACATTCAGGGGTGGAGAAGACCTATCGGCGGGTGAAAGCCGAATTCTTTTGGAAGGGGTTAAGAGGAGATGTCGAAGATATGGTGAGCAAATGTGATATTTGTCAACGGAATAAGTATCAAGCTTGTGCCCCTAGTGGATTGCTGCAGCCCTTGGTGCTTCCAAACAAGATTTGGGAGGAAGTCACCATGGATTTCATTGAGGGGTTACCCAAGTCGGAGGGATATACAGTCATCATGGTGGTAGTGGATCGTCTGAGCAAGTAAAGCCATTTTATTCCACTACGGCATCCTTTTTCAGATCCTACGGTTGCATCTACTTTCATCAAAGAGGTGGTTCGATTGCATGGGGTCCCCACTTCTATTGTCTCAGATAGAGACAAGGTTTTCTTGAGTTCATTTTGGAAGGAGCTTTTCAAG
The DNA here is from genome assembly GCA_022539455.1 of Dendrobium nobile. Taxonomy (NCBI): domain Eukaryota; kingdom Viridiplantae; phylum Streptophyta; class Magnoliopsida; order Asparagales; family Orchidaceae; genus Dendrobium; species Dendrobium nobile. The sequence goes on from CM039726.1 coordinate 49,894,268, forward strand.
ATGCAGGGCACATTTTTGAAGCGGAGTACAGCATACCACCCACAGACAGACGGACAGTCCGAGGTGGTGAACCGGAGCGTGGAGACTTATTTGAGATGCTTCGCTGGGGAGAGGCCTAAGCAATGGGTCAAATGGCTGCCATGGGCAGAATATTGGTACAATACTTGTTACCATACCGCATCTCAGTTTACACCTTTCAAGATCCTTTATGGGAGGGATCCACCACCCTTGGTGAATTATCAGAAGGGGACGACTCCTGTCTATCTAGTGGATCAATACTTAGAGGAGAGGGATAGAGTGTTGGAAGAATTGAGGGAGCACCTATTGCGAGCCCAGCAGATCATGAAGACTAGGGCAGATTCGCATCGCAAAGAGGTGACATTTGAGGTGGGAGAAATGGTGTACCTAAAGCTGCGGCCTTACCGACAGAAGAATGTGGCTAACAGAAGAAGTGAGAAGCTCTCCCCACGATACTACGGGCCTTTTGAGATCGAGAGGAAAGTAGGGATGGTGGCCTACCGCCTCAAGTTACCACCTCAATCCTCCATCCACCCGATTTTCCATGTGTCACTATTGAAGAGGAGCATAGGGGAGAACATCATGGCCACTCCTACCATACCACGGGGCCTCACAGGAGATATGCAATTCTTATTAAAACCACTACAGGTGAAAGAAGTAAGGAAGAATGATCAAGGCAAGAGGGAGGTACTCATCGAGTGGAAGGACATTCCGACGCATGAGGCTGCGTGGGAGATATATGAGGCTATGCAAGAGCAATTTCCAGACTTCAACCTTGAGGACAAGGTTGATCTTCTAGAGGGCGATCCTACCCCCTTGCGGGTCTACAGGAGGAGGAGGGGGGAGGCAGCCGGTCCGGGTGAACCAAGGGGGGGTTCGGCCGAACCCAGGGAGCAAGGGGGGAAGGTCACGGTGGGCCCCTTGGGCCCACCTATTTGAATTCTTTGATCATAAAGGGGGGCGGCCAGCTTTTGGGGGGAAATTGGAGGGTGGATGATGGGGGGCAATTTTGGGATGAGGGGGAAGTGGTGAGATGGTATGAAAGGAGCCATTAGGGTTTATTTTGGGGATATCATGTGAAGAAAGTTCTTTCTCTTTTCCTTCTTGTTTTCTCTAGGGTTTCTTTTGGGAGATTTGGTCCTTCTCGAAGTGGACTAGCTTTGTCTTGAAGATTAATGCAAAGCTCTTTTGTTCTTCCTCTCATCTTTCTTGTTTTGTGTTGACTTTGATTTGGTGGAGAAATTCCAACCTTGAAGGGAAATTAGGGCAAACCCTAATTTTGTGAAACCAAGGCGTATCATATTCTTACTTTAGCCTTATGAAAACAGAGTAGTGATAGTTTTTTTTTTATTCCTGTCCCTTCTTGTGAATTGAATTTGAAACCTTATATCCACCATAAATTTGAAACTCTAGATACTTGCATATGAATAAAAAAGTCACTAACAAAGTATGATCAACAATAACATCATAAAGTTTTTATCCTCTACAAGGGGTTGGTTACATGAATCATTTTTCTTCATTGTATTCTATCAATAGTTAAATCCTCATTTAAATCTAATAAAAAAAACATTTCTAATACTTTCTAAGCAAGTCTTTTTAGGTCTACCTCTACCTTTTTTAATATAGACCGAATCTAATACATCTACTCTTCTAACTGGCTCATCGAAAGGCCGATGATTTATATGACTAAACCATTTAAAGCAACTCTCCTTAATATTATCTTCCAATGGATCTACTCCAACCTTTTTCACGTATATACTCATTATGCATTGTTTCTCTTCTAAGTGTAAAACCACTCACCCACCTAAGCATCTTCATCTGTGCAACACTTAATTTTATGCTTCTCTTTTAATGACCAATGTTTTGAGCCATAAAGCAGTTCAGGCCTTACCACCATCTTATAAATCTTTCAAGTTTGAGGGGTACTTTTTTATCACACAACTGGCTCGATGCATTCTCCACTTCAAGTCTTCAACTATCCAACTTGAATTCTATTAATAATATCCACATATATTTTACTATCGCTTTAAACAATAGATCGGAGATATCTAAAATGTACACTCTTTTTAATGGCTTGATCACCTAATGTCACAATCCCACCACTAGATCTATTACTACAAAAATTATACTCTATGTATGCAGTTTGAGATCTACTCAAATGAAAATATTTAGACTCCAAGGTTAACCTCCATAATTCAAGTTTTTTTCAACTTCCTCTGTAGTCTTATCAATAAGAAGTATGTTGTGGGCTCCGAAAATTCGGCCCCGGCCTCCACTCGCCTTTCTTATTCGGCGAGGGAGTTTTAACTGAAATAAGTTCCGGGGTAAATTTTGGAAGGCAGATGAGTTTGTAGATAAGACACTACCCAGAGATTTCGCCCTCATTTTGCGAGGACTTTATGATCTGAGTTCTGGTTTCCTATAGGCGCAAGCCCCTATAGTTAATTACCCCTCCCAATCATGAGAGAGAACTTTCGATTAAGGCTAGTCGTCAATCAGATACGTAGAGAATACGTAGTATCTGGTATATAATAGAAGCAATGAGTTTGGATTTGGAAATATTTGGAAGTTTGGATGTTTGGGTTGAAATGGTTTGATATTTAAAATTAGAAATTTCATCATCTTGCACTTAAAGCGGATGGTGGGGGAATGGATGATGGACCCGATCAAGATCCCATGGTTCCGTCGTCCCGGGCCATCGTGGTCCCTGGTCTACTTAGTCAGAGGAGGTAGTCGACCCAACCTGACAGAAGGATCCTTGTCGGCAGCCATGGGTTGCTTCGTCCAAGGGGACCTTGTAGACCGGGGTTGAATGTTTGTCTAAGGGGACAAATTTGAATCCACCTTAGCTAACAGAGGGCTTTGTGCCCTATCGATCATATCCTATTGATTCATATCTCAAAGATTTGATGCCAACAAGGAACGTATTGGCTCTGGCCATAACCGGTATTTCGTGGTGCCATTTGGCGGCAAAACCACTCGGTTCAGAGGGCCCCGGGTCATAACCGTTTATCCTGCGGTGCCATTTGGCGGCAAACCGCCGGTCAGAGGACACATACCACGTCCTTATTGGCAGGAGATTGTTTGAGGATGAATCATAGTGATATTTTCGACTAGGCATTCGGCTCTTTGTGAGTTGAAGTTATATTTAAATTTATCCACCCCGACAAACTGTTGCGGAGGGTGGATGAAGTTTGTTTTAAGTGTTTGATAATTAGATTTCAAATTTTAAATATTTTTGGATTTTTGAGATTTTGAGATTTTTTTTAGATTTTTGGATATTTGGAACGACATTGGAAATTATTTAGAATGGACCCCTCCGGTTGAGATTTTTGTTCAACGCGGCCATCATCGGGGTGTTTGGGGGCATTTTTTATTTGTAATTTGAATCTTGTCAACTCTGTCTGGATGTCGACAGAGGATCGGGTGTCGTAGGCTTTATGCCTCTGTGAGTGAATTCTATTGATTATAGACCTTGAAGGCCTAATATGAATGTATTAAAATAAATACACTGGTCCCCAGAACCGTGTATTTATTTGATGGTCCGAACCCTGTCGACTTCCATTGATCCGTATAGAAGGATCGGATTCGGATCTGAATTCACTTGTTGACCCGCGCAGCATCCCCAGGCGTCACGTGTGTACCAATAACACGCTCGTCGGGGCCCATGCAGGTCGAGATCGTATTTTCCCCTTTAGCGTACCTATGTGTATACAAACCACGGTGTATGTTCAGGGGGATTTTGAAATATGTTAGTTGTGCAAGTAATTGTAATTTGAATGCACACAATATTTCATTTGAGAGATTATGTACGCCTTCTGTCCGCTAGTACGAGTGTTGCGGATCCGGTGGCGGGTTGTAGCAGCTTGTGGATTGAATTGTTTGCTGCCTTGTACAGGTAGACTGTCGTGCACTACATGTTGCTTTCTGTATGTGGATTGTAGTGCACTAACGAATCTTCTGCTTTGGGTCGTAGGGGACAAACCTTCCAGTGGTGATGTGCCTACTTTAATTAAGGGTCGTACGACCCGTGACACATAAAATTGCGTTATTTTGTTTCTTTTCGAAGACACATGATCACGGGCTGTACGAGCTGCCTAACTTTAACAGTTGGTGTGTACACCACTTAGAGCGCCCGTGACTTGCAATACGACGGGCACATTTTATTATAAGGGGTTCAATCAGAAAATTACCGGGAATGTGCGAGAATTCCTATGTGTTTACAATGAGCACAAAAGTATTTTGTAGGAAAAATAAATTTTCTTTTTACTTTTACTTTTTACTTTTACCCCCCTCCCTTTTTTCAGATAATTACCAGCCGTATCGGGGTGTATTTACGTTCGTATTTACGTACGTATTTCACTTGCTAGTGAATACTGTAGGAATCCGATGCCAGAGCCTCGAAATGGCATCTTAGGATCCTAAGTGGATGGGGCCCACAGGTGTACCTTCTCTGTCCTTTAGCAAAGGATCCTAGGCTGGTGGGGCCCACAAATGATTCAAAATCAATGTTATAAATAGGAGGGATTTCAACTCATTTCTTCCCATCCTATTTCTGTGAGGAGATTTTGGTGAGGGACTTAGGGGTGTACGAGTCAGGTGCTAGGAGGAAGAGGCTTGATTCCTACCTATTGGTAAACAACTAATTCCCTCTAAGACTCACTGTATGTTGCATTTCATATTGATTTATATTTCTTTTATTATTTTTTTTTTGTTTTCCAGTATTGGGGGCCTAGGGTGTCGTGTATTTTATTTTTCTTTGTTGACTTAAGACCTTTAGGTGGATTATGATTTTCTTTGAATTTTTCTAAGTCACGGGTTTTGCTGAAAATTTTGGCAGCACTCCGTCGTCGTCCCCGCGTAGGGGGCTGCCTCGGAGTGTGTTAGGCCTTCCCGCCTGCCAAGAAAGGTAGTCACGGTAGGTGTCTGGTGACACCGCGGCCGCAGTTCCAATCCCTGCTCGCTAAAAAAAAGCGGTCACAGGGTCTTTGAGCACAGGTTTAAAATATGACATTTTACCCGCCTAAAAGCAATGACGGGTACTTAATTAAATAATTTTGCTACAAATAACAAATTTCTCCGCCTGCTAAGAAAAACAGTCACGGGTACTTATATTTTCATGCATACGAATTTCCCCGCTCGCTCAGTGCGTCACGGGTACTTAAGTCTTTCCTCGCCCGCTAAGAAAAGCGGTCACGAGTACTTATTTCATGCATAGAAATATAAATACTAATTTTTACCTTGGGTATGCAGCAATCGAGGCGGCGACGGCGGATGACGGCGACGTAGGAGCCTGCGATGCATAATTAAAAAAAAATTTACTTGTGCAATTTAATTAATTATATTTTTATTTGAAAAAAGAAGCTAGAGAGAGAAAGAAAAGGAAGAGAGCTCTCTTTCTAAAGAGAGAAAGAGAGGGAAAGAGAGGGAAAGCAAGGATTTTATGGGTTTTTCTTGTGGAATGGGTTTAGAGTGTGTAGGAGATTAGGGGAGTGGAGTTAGAGAGAGAAAATCTCTCTTTCTCTAATGTTTGGAGAGAGAAAGAGAGAAGGAAACTCTCTTTCTAGAGAGAGAAAGAGAGGGGAAAGATGGAATTTGAAGGGAATTTGTGTAGAGAGGGTTTAGGAGGTGCAAGGAAGTGAGAGGAGAGATTTAGAGAGAGAAAATCCCTCTCTTCTCAATTTTGGAGAGAGAAAGAGAGTGTAATTTTTTTCTCTCTAAAGAAGGAATTTGGAGGTATGGTGGAGAGGGAAGATGCTTGGGGTGGAGATGGAGCTATTCATGGAGAAATTTCACTCTCATTCTAGAGAGAGAAAATTTTCTCTCTCTAGGTTAGAGAGAAAGTGATGGATGAAAAAAAAATTTTGTTGGAATGGTGTAGGAGGTGTGGGGAAGTGTTTTTTGTGAAGGGATGTGAGTGATTTAGTGAGTGGATGTGGAGATAAAAAATAAAATAGAATTAGGGTTTTTGTAGGTTTTGAGAAAAATGGTTGGAGGAGGAAGAAGAAGATGAAGGAGAGGAAGGAGAAGAGAGGGGAGGAAGGAAATTGAAGGAAATGGTGGGAAACTTGGAGGGATGAAGAAAGAAAAAGAAAAATGGGAGAGAAGAAGAAGAATGAAGGAAGAAGAAGAAGAAAATGGAGAAGAAGAATGGAGGAGGAAGAAGAAAAGAGGAAGAAGGAGAAGAAATCTCACCTTGCTTGGAGGAGGAGGGAGACCGGCGGCTTTGGCGTGAAGAATGATCGCAAGAGGGGCGGCTTGGAGCGTGAGTTTGGCGTGAGAATGAGGGAGGGTTCGGTTGGGAGAGTGTTATGAGGGTTATTAGGGGTATTTAGGATATTTTTGGGTTTTTTTATTAAAAAAAAAATCCTTTTTTATTTAAAAAAGGCTCTCTTTCCATCCCTCTCTTTCTAAAAAAAAATTTAATTATATTGCACAATAAAATAAATTTTCTAATCATGCATCGAGTGGGTCGTCGCGTCGCCGCTCGCACAAACCGTCGTCTCGATTCGCGCGCCCAAAATTTAATTTTTCGCCGACCGGCGACCCCCACCAATATGGGTGTCGATCTTAGCTGTTTCTGTTGCTCCGGACGCATCGGCGCTGTCCGTTTCGCGAACGGAGGTCGTTTCGACGATTTTGGGTTTTCGGTAGACACGCGTCGGATGAGATTTTGCGCGATTTCGAGCTCTTTCGCTTTTGAAACCCTCCTTGCGCGGTCGACTCGACTCGACGCTAGTATTAGGGTCAACAAATGCCCCCCAACAAATATGGTGCGCGCCTAAAGCGGACCATGTTTGTTGTACACAGTTGACATTGCGGATCTTCAAGAATTTCTTCCCCTCCTTTTTCTTTGGATGTCAACGCAAGATAGGAGCGAAATATATAAAGTATTTTTATGATCCATTCCTCCTATCAGCTTGCATGCTTTCTTATGATTATTTTGTCTTTTGTCAGGAAAGATGTTCAACTGGAGTAGACCGGAGGGAATGCCGCGAAATGAGCCTAGTGAAGAGGCCATTTGGGAATTGATTGACAAGCACGATCCTCGCGGGACTGCTAATATGGCTGATAGGCTGGAGCAACACGAGGAGATGCTGAGGGGCCGCAGTACTTATGGCGAATTCTTCGTACGCTCGCCGCTTCTGCCACGCTCTGAGCTTGATCCCTCAGTATATGAAGATCCTGCTGAGTGGGTGACCACCATCAGATTGAAATGCGGGGACTACAACCCCTTGGAGAGTACCATTGCTCAAGTGAGCTCTGGTATGTGCGACATTCTGGAGCCAGCCGCCGATATCATTGAGAAAGTTGGGCAATCAAAACTATTGAGCCACCGACAACTACAACCAGCTACACATGAGTGGCCTAGAGATTCTCCAGTTGGGCAACTCTCCAGACCCGCACGTGGGTATGTATCTTGGGCAAGGTACGTCTTAAGAGCCCATAAAACTATTTTGAAAAGGGCAGGTATATACGAAGCTATATATGCTTCAATGTTCAGCTTCAAGAATATTCCCCACTCTTGGATAAAGGGGGTGGTAGAATTTTGGGACCCGACGACTAACACTTGCTGGATGGGCTCCGAGGAGTTGACAATAACGCTGTGGGAGCTGCAGGCAGTCTCTGGTCTGCCGATCTTTGGACGTCGGTATGAAGAATGCATTCCTCCAGATGAGGAGCTATTCCGTAGGCGACTTTCCTCCAGCAGGAATAGGAGGGGAGAACTAATTTTACCCACAGTCTTTCCCGCTGCACTGAGCCATTATCGACGGGTTTGTAAAGAAGCCAAGCTATCGAGGCGTTCCCGGGCCACTATCCCTTTAGACATCTGGATTCACAGTTTCATTAGGGAGGAGGAACTCAATCAAATCACCGCTCATATACAAGATCCTTTTGGACTAGGCGTGGAGTACGTTGACGCTTTATCAGAAGACCTTGCCGAACCCTTCACTGACGTAGGATACATGTCTCCCGCTCTTTCAGGTATGAGCGAAGAGTTATTTCTCGTCGAATTTTTAGTTTGCTGGTTGTGCACATTTGTCCTCCCTGCTAAGGGAGGCGCTATTCGATGCAATGCTTTACTAGCGGCCAGTCTCTTGTCATATGGAGAGCGTATTTCTCTTGCCCCGGTAGTTCTCAATAAAATTTTCAGGACATTCAGAACTATCTCAGAGAACCCTACACTTGATGGGCATGATACAACCCTCCCTTGGCAATATATATATATGCTTGGGTTCACATTCACATTCAGGGAGCATTTAGCTGTCTGGAATATCCCTCTTACTTCTCACATAAGGGGTACCCAATCATCATGCAACTTTTGAGGGCTTCGTCCACACTAGAGCAGGAGCGCGTACGATTATTCTTTTTCGCACCACATCTTATTGCAGACCGTTTCCGCTTAGTACATCAGCCAAAGCTTGGCAACCTACCCAGTAATTTGATAGGAGCAGACATCGTCGATGACACTGATCGCCACGGCAGGTATACCTTGCTTTTTAAAGGGCGCCGCTCTTTAATTATTGCTGAATATTTCATTAGCATGCGACCTGGATGGTTGTGCTATTGTTATGGGCAATCGGTGATCTTGGAAAGATATCAACCCAATAGAACTGCCAGACAATTCGGCCTTTCACAAGCTACAGCATATGATGGTTTGCCGCGTCTTCCTGGTGTTACGAATGTTAGCGGGTTGAATACAGTACCCGCGGAAACCCGCATGTACGTCGCTTCACTGATGTGGATTCATTTGCTTAGGCTTGGCACAGGTAGCAGATTTCGTATAGCACCCCCCGGCAGCCTTACCGGAGTCAGCTACACTCGATTGACTTGGGTGAAATTATCATATGCACCCCAATCATTAAAAAAGCGGACGAGGCGTCCGCATTGAGTCGCGCCTCAAGTCGAGGCGGAAGTCATGCGTATCGGGGCTTACGCCTCGAACCATCCAGCGAAGCCTACGATTTTTTCGCATGAGGCGTACGCATTAGAGCGTAACGCCTCGAGGCAGTATGAGGCATCGCCTCGAAATTTTTTCTTCGGTATATATGTAAATACGACACAGCTGATTCGTGTTCGTGTATTCGCGCATAGGATTAGGGCTTCCTGTGAGAATTGAAAGGCGAACTAGAGGCGAAGCCGTGAGGGAAAGAGACGAAGCTGTGAGGGAAGGAGACGAAGACGTGAGTGTAGGAGACGAAGTTGGAAGGAGACGACGCATGGAAAGAAACGAAGCCGAAGTTGTGAGTGCAGGAAACGTTTAGGCATCGATTAGGTCGGAAGAGCAGGTACGCGGTGTTGTGGCATTGACTTTGACGTGCAGTAACGAAAGCTTGAATAACTCCTTATTCGGCTTTCTTTCATTCGTCCGATCAGTACATGCTCGGTACCGAGAAGGTACAAGCTCGGTACCGCTCAGTACAAGCTCGGTACCACTCAGTACATGCTAGGTACCGCTCAATACCGAGTGTACCGAGCAAGTACAGGCTCGGTACTGAGCGGTACATGCTCGGTACTGAGTATTATATGCTCGGTACTGAGTATTATATGCTAGGTACTGAGCGGTACATGCTCGGTACTGAGTAGTACATGCTCGGTACTGAGTATTATATGCGCGGTACTGAGTATTATATGCTCGGTACTGAGCGGTACATGCTCGGTACTGAGTATTATATGCTCGGTACTGAGCGGTACATGTTCGGTACTGAGTGATACATGCTCGGTACACTCGGTATTGAGCATATACAACAAACAGAATTTCAAAATTACTCTTATAATATAATTTTGTTCCGGGGGAGCTGCCCCCGGAAACCCCCGCAGGGGCGCTGCCCCTTGACCCCGCGACCTGATCGGGCAGGTCGAACCCTGCCAGGGGGCAGCGCCCCCTTGGACCCCCGGCAGACTGGTATATTTTTTTATACATGTTGTTTTATTATTAGTGATGTAAATAATTGTTAAAATATGTCATATTGTTAGCAATGACTAGTGGCACAAGAAGGAAAGATCCTGCATGGAAATATGGAACTCAAGTTGAAGTGTCAGGCGAAGGTGCAAAGAAGGGATATGTTTACATGAAATGTAATTTCTGTGAGAAACGCATAACTGATGGCGTCAAGAGATTGAAGGATCATCTAGCCTGCACTCATGTCAATGTGGGACCATGTGCAAAAGTTCCTGATGAGGTGAAGAAAGAATGTACAAATTATTTAAAGAAGTTTGCCACCACAAAGGAGGTCACACAAAGAAATATGGAAGAGATGATATGAAACTCTTCTTACTATGGATCACAACATGAAGGTTCCAGTACTGGAAGCCATCTAGTTTCTTCTGATCGAGGCAGTCGGGGGCCCATGGATAGATTTATGCTAAATATTGATAACGATGAAAACATAAATACTCAGGATATTCAGCCTCCAACAACTACAAAAGAACTCAGGAACAGAGTTTGTTTGGATATCGCCAGATTCATCTATGAAAATGGGATTCCATTTAATGTTGTTAGGAGTCCGTCGTGGATCAATATGTTACGATCTGTTGGAAGCTATGGAAGAGGATTACAACTTCCAAGCATGTATGAGCTGAGGACTTGGATGCTGAATGAGGAGGTTAAGACAACTTCAAAAATGGTGGATGATGTTAAGAAGACTTGGATTGAGACAGGAGTGACAATAATGTCAGATGGTTGGTCAGATATTCGACATAGAAGTATTATTAATTTCTTGGTTAACAATCCATATGGAACAGTTTTTCTTAAATCAATAGATGCTTCAAGCTTTGTAAAGGATGCACAATTATTGTTTGAAATGTTGGATGAAGTTGTGGAGGAAGTGGGAGATGCCTTAGTAGTACAGGTTGTTACTGATAATGCAAGTGCATACAAAGCTGCAGGAAGAATGTTAATGGAGAAGAGACCTCACCTTTACTGGACTCCTTGTGCTGCACATTGTATTGACTTGATGCTTGAGAGGTTGGGACAGTTGCCTCAACATAAATCAGCCATATTGAAGGCCAAATTCGTCAGTAAGTTTATATACAATCATTCTTGGGTACTCAGCTTGATGAGAAAATTCACTGACAAGGAAATTATTAGACCTGCTGTTACAAGATTTGCTACTGCATATTTAACATTGCAGAGATTCAAGGAGTTAAGACAACCTTTGAAAGCAATGTTTGCTTCTGAAGAGTGGGATAAAAGTTCATGGGCCAAAAAACAAGAAGGAAAATATGTTAAAAGATTGTTATGAAAGACTTCATTTTGGCGCAGTACAAATTATGCTTTGAAGACAACAGGACCATTAGTAAAGGTTCTTAGAATGGTTGATGGTGAGAGGGCCCCAGCTATGGGATTTATTTATGAAGCAATGAATAGGGCTAAAGAAGACATTGCAAAAAAATTGGGAGGTCAAGAAAGTGCCTACAAAGAAATATGGGATATTATAGATGAAAAGTGGGATCGACAATTACACCAACACTTACATGCTGCTGCATATTATTTAAATCCCCAATTTCATTATGATAAGGATTTTCATGTTGATAAAGAGGTGAAAACTGGTTTGTATGCATGTATGGACAGACTTATTTCTGAAGAAGACTACCTCAAAGTGAATGATCAACTTGAGGATTTTCATTTGAAGAAGGGAATGTTTGGATTTAGAGCAGCACAAGCATGCCACAAAACACGATCTCCTGGTATGTTTATAGTTTGAGTATTTATAATTTTAATGTTAATATTTATATTCAAGTCTTTTACTTCAACCAATATTCATAAAATATTATGTTTATCTTCATATAGAACGTTGGTGGGCTCAGTTTGGAGATGATGTTCCTGAATTGAAAGCTTTTGCAGTTAAAGTTCTTAGCCTAACATGTTCGGCTTCTGCATGCGAGCGTAATTGGAGAATCTTCAATCAAATTCATACAAAGAGAAGAAATCGATTGGCGGCAGATCGAATGAACAAACTAGTTTATGTTATGTTTAACAAAAAACTAAAAGATAGACATCTCAAATTGCAAAATCAAGGAAATATTGAGAATGAAATCGACCCTTTGCTTGTTGATGAGTTACAATCTGATGATGAATGGGTTACTCCTAAAAATGCTGATGTATCTGAAGTTGAAGCAGAAGGAGAAAGTAATGTCAATGAAGAAGACAATCAAGCGACTACCCAAATATATAAAAGAAAGAAACAAAGTGAGATTGGAGCTTCAAAAAAATTTAAAGGTATTCTTAAATATAATGAATTATTTTGTATGTTACTATTGTTTCATTTTAGACCTAATGAAATATTAACTGATATAGGAGATAAAGGAAAAAATATTATAGATGAAGAAGAGTTGGAGGATGACTTTGACATTAATTATGAAGATTCTTCTGAAGACAATCAAAGTGATGATGAGCCTGCTTTGGGTCTTGATCCTAAGGGAATGTTTTATTTTTAAGTGAGTTTATTTTAAATCTTGTATTCCAGTAATATTATCTTAAAACAAATCTTCAAATTCATAGTTTACATAATATTTTGTTATTTTTTGTCATTATTTATAATTTTAAATTATTTTTTTAAATCATTTTGAGGCTTACGCCTCGATCCGCCTCGAGGCTTACGCCTCGCCTCGCTTAGAAAAAACGCCTCGATTCCCGATTTCGCCTTTTAAAACCTTGATGCACCCTTTATGGAGCACGGAGCCCGTAAATACGAACGACGGGTGCGATCATTAGGAGCTCCTCGGGGTCAAAGGTCTCGAAGAGGCTCAGCACATGAGGGAACCAATGAAGGTATATGCACTTTTTATCATCTTCATTTTTTTTCTTCTTTTTTTTTTTACACATCTTTCCTCTTTTAATTTGAGTGCAGGCGGGCAGGGTGATCAACATACCACCGAGGGGATTACATCTTCCCCATCACGAGTGCGAGCAAGGGAACCCTCTCCAAGCTATGCCAATGTCCCTTCATCTGGGCGTCGTCGCGTACGTTCTCGTCCTATGGAGCCTCCGCGTGCTTCAGCTGATTGGACAGCTAGCCCTCTACCACAACAGTTGTTACCCCAGGATGAAGTACCTTTTGACTCTTACCGAATGTCTGTGGATGCCAGGCACATTCCTTCTGATGATTATGAAGGGGGCTTTTCTAACATGCGCATACCCTCCCCCATACCTGAAGCGGGGTCTTCTTTCGTGGAGACACTCTTTCCAACAGACCCCTTCTCGTCATATTGGCCAGGGGAAACATCTGCAACAAGGGAGTCACCACCTGCTAGAGGGTCTAGTGCGCCAGAGTACACCCCGACTTTTTTCGAGCTGGCTCCTATGGATGAAGCCCCTTTCATTGACAATCCACCAGCACACTTTGTGGAATCTAGCACAGGTATGAACATTCATTTTTTTTGTTATGTCATCTATGTTCGCCTCCTCTTTTTTTCTTTTTTTTATGAATTTCTTCCATCACCCTTTTATAGTGCCAGAAGGAGCAAATTACCAATCAGAAATATTCCGTCACATTCCACGATTCCCCGACATAAGGAATATAGACATGCGCGATCAAAGCATGCAATTCCTATGTGAAGTGATTGCCAGACTGAACCCAGGCTCGCCCGAATCATTGGATCAATTTACGAACACTGCCAACGCTACCTAAGATGTTTTATCACAGATTGGAATGGAAGAAGATGAAATGATGTTCTAGGAAGGGTTGTGCCGTGAGGCTGAGTTTTATGTCCGACGATTGAAGTCTCTGTCAATCATACAAACCAGGGTCTCATTACATGATCTTCGCGAGAAGGTTAGAATTTGCCGAGAAATTGCTGATACTGCCCATGATAACTTCACAAGGACTGTTGATGCTATGAGACGATATAACGAGAGATCTGGCAGTACTTCAACTGACGTGGACAAACTTTCTTCAAAGATAAAGAATCTCTGGAGGGAAATCAAAGATTCAATGTCCCGCAAGGTTGACCTCCAGGAAAAACAAAAAGTGCAAGCACGAGTAATCGAGAGGGAGCGTGATCGTTATCAAATTTTCCACCGCGCTGTGCAAGATGCTGAGGCTGCACTTACTCGGGCTGTAGAAGAATTGCATGTCGCTGAGACCGAACATCAGACCCTTGCCGAAGTGATGTCACAGCTTTAAGATCTACAAAATCGATTACTTTAATCGTAATTTCATATTGCTCTTTGTTGAAGACTATGCAATCATCTTTATGTATTTTTATTCTCTTTCTTGTACTCTCTTCACATATATGTTTATGTATTGACCTAAGTGTCAAGTTTGCAATTGCTTTTGGCTCGGCTATAATAGCTTATTGAACCAGTTGGAATTATTATCAGTCCGACGCTTTGTGCTAATGGACTTAATGATGACGAATCCCATTTAACATTTGAGAATTTGCTTCTTTCTGTCCTGTGCTTTCTGCGGCGGACTTGATGAAGGGTTACCTGATTTGTCTTCATTGACTTGTCAGGAAATTTGCATTCCATCTGCCCTTTGCATTATGCTTTGACGGGCTTGATGAAGGAGTGCATGTTGATAACCCAGCCCTCGGGGCTTGCATTAGGTTAATGATTAGAGAGTCATCGGTCCAGAGCTTTGTGGATAACGGACTTGTTGATGACGAAATTCTCTTAGTTCAGCCATAGGCTTTTGATAAACTTTAAGATAACTTTCTTCGGTCCTCTGCTTTGTGCTTTGGCGGACTTGTTGAAGAAGAATTCCTTCGATCCTCGCTTTGTGCTTTACGGATTTGTTGAAGGATTTGTAAGTTTTGGATTTGGTCGATACTATCAAATGTAGGTAGTATCTTAATCCTCAACCATTTGAAGAGATTTTAATCTGAATCACTTGAGTTCATCAGATCGGGATAGCTGGGATTTGACAGCTCTTCGTCCTCTGGTTGCTGAAATGGGGGTTCCTCTACTGCGGCCTTTCTTATGGCTTGTTGAGTAGATGGAGCTGCCAGCGATCCGGCCATATTTGGGCGTGTTGGATCCGACCTTTTACACCCATTCGGGCTTCAGACTTGAGCCATGATAAATGTGCTTCCCAATGTTGATTTCACTGGAGTTGGTAGATTTGAAGTTCTCGCTTGTGGTTGAGGATTTTGGATCCTATGCATATTTAGTAGTTGCTCGTGACACCTCCTTCCCACTGAAATTTTGATTCTCCGGTCAATTAGGAGAATTTAGTAGACTACAATCACTTGAACTTGTCGAGTCAAATTGGCCTTCATTCTTCCTACAGTCCTTACTAACGGGTTGACAAAGTGGGGGTTCCACTACTACGGCCGTTCTTATGGCGTAATGAGTAGACAGAACTGCCAGCGATCCGGCCATATTTGGGCGTGTTGGATCCGACCTTTTACACCCATTCGAACCTTAAGCTTTAGGCTGTCGAAAGACTTCAAGCTTTTCTGATTCAATTTGTTGGAGAGTATAGTTACACAAATCTCTTTCCTGACTTTTGAATCTTGGTACATTGGAGAAGACGGAATCTTAAACTTTTTGAAGATGACCTGTATATACTTCGAAGAGAATTCATTGTATCTTCCTTAAGAGAATATTCGCATTGATAATTTTAAATATTTATTCGGGGATCTCGGCATGCAGCGCGATGTCGACCCGAATAAATATTTAAAATGCCCCCTGCTTCAAAGGGTCATTCTAGAATAGAATAAATTTGGAATTTGAAATTTTAAATATTTATTTGGGGATCTCGACGTATAGCATGATGTCAACCCAAATAAATATTTAAAATGCCCCCTATCTAGTAGGGAGATTTCATATAAATCTTGTATTTTGAGATTTTAAATATTTATTCGGGGATTTCGGCATGCGGCATGATGTCGACCCGAATAAATATTTAAAATGCCCCCAGTCTTATGGGGGATTTCTGTGAGTTTTTTGAAATGCATTCTTGTGACACAAGAGAATTTCAAAATGTAAAGCATATATGCTAATAAACACGTGTAAAGTACACAGTGCATTAAACAAAATATTTTCATGGATAATTTTATGCGAAATACTTCTTTAGGTATCAACCATTGATCGGCGGCATGGGTCTCTGATCGTGTAGATCGATAAGTTGATAAGCTCCTCCTTGGTACACCTTTTCGATGACGAAGGGGCCTTCCTAATTGGATACGAATTTGCCACTGATTTTTCGATGTGAGATGATTGGTCTTCTCAGCACCAGAACCAATTCTCCTTCTTGAAATGCTCGATGGCGCACCATCCGATCAAATGATTTCACCATCCTTGCTTGATAGATCTCCAAATTCTGTTGAGCTTGCAGTCTAATCTCATCGAGTGCATCAAGTTCCTCCATTCTTAGGCGAGCATTTTGTTCTTGGGTTAGATCATGCTGAATTGCCACTCGAAGTGACGGCAGTTCAATCTCTAGTGGCAACACTGCTTCAACTCCGAATACGAGTGAATAAGGAGTGGCTTTAGTGGGTGTTTTGTAAGTTGTACGATAGGCCCATAGCACTTCTGCCATCTTCGTATGCCACTCCCTTTTGTTTTTTGTGAGAATTTTCTTCAACAGTTTCACTAGCGTCTTGTTAAAGGCTTCTGCCAAACCATTCGCTCTTGGATTGTATATTGATGAATACCTCCAATCGATCTTGTGTCGATCGACAAACTTGTAAATTTTGGTGCTTTTGAATGCAGTACCGTTGTCTGAGATTATGCGGCGTGGTACACCAAATCTGTAGACAACATTGTGAGTAAAGAAGTTGATCACATGTTCAGATGTGACCTCTCTGAATGGAGCCGCCTCTGACCACTTCGAGAAGTAGTCTGTAGCTGCCAAAATAAAGCGGTGCCCGGCTGATGATGGCGGATCTATCGGCCCGATTATATCTGTGCCCCAGCATTCGAATGGCCATGACGCTATTGTCAGATGTAGCGGATTTGGAGGCTGATGTATAACATCACCGTGGATTTGACATTCGTGGCACCTCTTAGCGTGGTCAATACAATCTTTGACCATAGTTGGCCAATAATATCCCATTCTTTTGATTTTAGCCGCCATCTTGGGACCTGACTGATATGCACCACAAAGTCCTTCGTGAACTTCTGATACCACTTTATCAGCTTCCTTGGCCCTTAGACATCTTTGCCACATTTGATCAAAAGCTCGTCGGTACAACATGTCGTTGACAAATGCGTACCGCAATGCTCTCTTCCTAATTTGCGTGGCAAGAGATTTATCTGTTGGGAGTTTGCTTTCTTTGAAATATTCGATGAAGGGTTGCCTCCAATCATCTTCTACTTCAACATCTAAGCAATCCAGCCATGATTCTGAAGCTTGACTAGCTTTACGTCTCTTGGCTATATGATATCCTTCTGGATAATTTTCCATAATAATCTGGTGAAGAGGTTGAGGGTCACTCCGAATTGTATCTCGTTTGCTTGAATCTGATACTTCTTCTGCCCGCGGGAATTGTAACAGGGCGGGTTCCAACACCCGACGGTTATAAACTCCGATATATATAGGTCTCTCCTCGTCGGTATTCGCCATTTCTTTAGCCAATTTGGCCAAGCAATCTGCTTTGGCATTTTGTCCTCGGGGAACTTGAACTATTTTAACATTTGGCATCTGTTTCAGGAGCTCAAGGGTTCGCCGGTGATAATGAGCCAGCTCAACCTTACAAATCTTGTAAATGCCCAAGACTTGATTTATCACCAGTTGAGAGTCGCCAAAGATTTGAAGATTTTGAATTTTGATATCGATTGCAATCTCCAGCCCTGCTATTAGAGCTTCGTATTCGGCTTCATTGTTGGTCCGAGGTTCAGTCAAACTGAATGAAAATCTCATTATACCTCCCCCGGGTGCCACGAAAAGGAGACCGATGCCGGCTCAGGCCCTTGCAATATTTGGAGGTCGGACAAGCTTAATCGATGATGCCCCGTCGAAATACATCTCCCAGAATGGTAAATTTTCGCTTTCCTCGACCTGCATGATTTGCTCGTCAGGCAAATCATCATTAAGCGGGGAGTCTGCCGGGATAGGATGCGCGGCAAGAAAATCTGCCAAGGCTTGTCCCTTTACCGCTTTCTGTAGCATGTACGTGATATCAAATTGTAGTAATATCACTGCCCACCTGGCTAAACGACCTGTCAACGTTGGTCTTGTCATCAAGAACTTCAGCAGATCGATTTTTGATATCAAGGTAATTTTGTGCGAAAGCATATAGTGGCGGAGCTTCTGAACTGCAAAGATTAATGCCAAACATTGCTTCTCAATTGGGGAATAGCGGATTTCTGCTCCAATCAACCTCCGACTGATGTAGTATAACACATTTTCTTTGCCTTCTTCGTTATGCTGGGCCAATAGTGCTCCGAGGGACTCTTCTAATGCTGCCGTATACAGTATAAGAGGTTTTCTTGGAATTGGTGCCGCAAGAATAGGAGGGTTCAATAAGTATCTCTTGATACTATCAAATTCTTCTTGGCATTCATCATCCCATTTAAAGCGGACATCTTTCTTCATCAACTTTGAAAATGGCTGGCACCTACCCGACAGATTCGATATGAATCGTCGAATGAAAGCTAGTTGCCCTTGTAACGAGCGAAGTTGACGGAGGTTTCTGGAAGGTGGCATCTCCATAATCGCCTTGATCTTATTGGGGTCGACCTCGATGCCTCGGTGTCGAACAACGTACCCCAAAAATTTGCCGGAAGAGACTCCAAAAGCACACTTGAGAGGATTCATCTTCAGATCATACTTCCTGATTCTTTCAAATACAATCCTTAAGTCATCCAAGTGGTCTCTTCTGTCAACGCTTTTAACAACAAGGTCGTCCACATAACACTCGACCTTTTGATGTATTAACTCATCAAATATACATGTCATTGCCCGTTGATAAGTGGCACCAGCGTTCTTAAGGCCAAAGGGCATAACTGTGTAACAAAAAATACCGATGGGCATTCTAAATGATGTGTGTTTTTCATCCTCAGTTGCCATCTTAACTTGATTGTAACCCGACGATCCATCCATAAAAGAGAACATATCGTAGTTAGAAGTGTTATCCACTAGTAGTTCTGATACTGGGAGCGGAAAGTCGTCTTTTGAACAAGCCTTATTGAGGTCCCGAAAATCGATACAGATACGAATCTGACCGTTCTTCTTCTTGACAGGGACAATGTTGGCAATCCAATCAGCATATTTTTTTTCGCGGATAAAGCCCGCTTCTATAAGCTTTTTTGTCTCTACAATCACCTGTTCTTCGATCTCCAATCTCATTCTCCTTGGAGCTTGCTTTACAGGCACTGCATCGTGCTTGATCGCTAACCTGTGAACTGCCACATCAGGGGATAAGCCGGGCATCTCGGCATATGTCCAGGCAAAACAATCCCTGAATTCATAGAGAAGCTCTTTCATTTCTTCCGCTTGGTCTTCTGATAAGAGGGAGCTAATGAAGGTTGGGCGAGGGTCTTCTTCAGTCCCCAAGTTAACTTCTTTTAGCTCATCCATAGTAGCCGTCTGTCCATCATCTTCTAATTCTTCAGGTGCAGGCTTGGCCTCTACGGGCTGATCATCATAAGTATCAACTTCATATATTTCCTCATCATCGCTATCATCTAATTTGACTTCCCCGCATGTGATTGCTTGGCAAGTCTCCTTTTGTGGATATTTTTGCACGATGAATCCGAGACCTCTCCTTGCAACAATATCTTTCTTTCGTAATAAACGTGGATGTCTTCCATACCAAATGCTCAGGCAAAAGCAGAGTTGTTGTTTGGAGGTAGGAATATTGATTTGCTTTCGTAATATTTTACGGATATTTTTGGTAATGAACTTGGGCATTCTCGTAGGTATTAGCTCTCCAGAATCAACGAGCTTACAAAACCAGTCGCGATTTGCTTCTTCTTCATGCTCTCCACTTTTACAGAATAAACTTCCTGGCCCGCCTCTTTTTCTATGAGGTGGCACATAGAATGTTACAAGTTCTTCGATATGATGTACCTCCCGGGGAGTAATTTCCTTGAAATGTTGCATGGGAACGCGCGTGACTACGAATACGCTGTCCGAGATTGACAAGTTACCCATTCTTCTTGAGAATACACACTGCACATTGCTCGTGTAGGTAGACTCATAATCATAGTCAGAATCTGAGTATTCAGCCTTCTTTTTGCCTTTGCCAATTGACTGACATGCCTTCCAAGATTTTGTAGGGGTGACCTTATCTTCATCTATGTCGCTCCCTAGGTGAGGTACATATTTTCTTTCTTTAGTAGCGATCGCTGCTTTGGAAAGAGTTGGCGTTGCCTTCTTTCTCCCAACCTGCTTCTTTTCACCTTCTTGTTTTGGTCGCTTTGTAGTTTTAGTACTCGACAACTGGACCTCAAGAGAGCTCGATGGCTTCAGTTTCTTTGGAATGAAATACTTGGCATCTTCATAGATTGTAGCTTCGTGCACTGCAAAAGGTTGGATGTCACCAGAGATCCTGAACTCTTCTCCATCCTTAAGATACTTTATGCACTGATGTAGTGTTGATGGGACAATACCATACTCATGCAACCAAGGGCGACCCAGGAGCGCCTTGAACGAAGTATCTGCGTCAATCACATGAAATTTGGCTTCTGTATGAAGCTCCCCAAATGTTAGGGAGAGCATAAATGATCCTAGGGTCTTCTGCCCTTTCTCGTTGAAACCATGCACCATTAGCTTATCTGACCCGAGATGCTGCACATCGAGGCATAACGATCTCAGCGCTTTCAAGCTTATAAGGTTAATGGAGGACCCAGGGTCGATCAGAATTCGGCTGATTATCATTTCGTCACTCTCTGCAGTAACGTACAGAGGGCGGTTATGATCCCCTGTCCCAAGCATCATGTCTTCTTCGGAGAAGGTAATGAACGGCTCGTTACGGGCTTGCAGGACTTCCGTCATATTACGTTCAGCAAAATATGCCTCGTACCTTTCGGGGTCTTTGAGAGCCTGAATCAAAGTCTCCCGAAGATCCTTAGACATTATCAGAGCATCGTATATGCTAAGCTGTGCCGGGATTTTCCTCAGATGGGATAAGATATTGTACCCATTGACTGGAGTGTCTTTCTTTTTGGAGTCCTTGGGGATGATATCCTCATTAACAACTATCTCCTTCCCCTTATCTTTATTAGAGATTTCCTTCTTTAGCGGAGTTGACAACACCTTACCGCTTCTTAATTGCACTTGCGCTATTTCATCTGGCACAGGCTCATTTGATGGAGCATCTTCCTCAGAGTTGGCCATCATAACATCCAAAGACTCATTTTCTAATTCAGAATCACCCTCCAATCTCACATGCCCCATTTGCGACGCTATATCCTGCTCGGACTCATTCTCATTTGGAAAAAATAGATCTTCTTCCGAACTATAGTCCATTGATGATGCCACAAGACAAGTTTCAGAAGTTGCTTCTTCGACGTATTTTTCTTTTGTTGAAGTCACTGGTGTTACTGAAATAACCCGGCAAGTTTCCACAGGAAGAGAATCTTCACCCGCTTCTTCTGTTTCAGCCACTTTAAGCTTTGACATAAAGTCAGCGAGCTTAATGGGACGTCTAACAGTTTGGTAATATTCATCCAAATTGTCGATGACACTTTGAGTTGTTGTTTTCCTCTCCTTAAGCTTCTTTAGTTTGGTCTTTCTTTTGGAAGACTGTACTTTTTCGGATTTTAAAGAACCAGCTTGGTTGGGATATTGCTTAGAAGTTAATGCTCGTGCCACAGGCATCCCTTTCAAATCCAGCACCGGGTGAGTAGGAGATTTCCACTTCACATATGGAACTCCTTCGAGTTGTTTTAACATTTTTACAGTCTTTTTGGAGACCGCAGTCTCTCATTTCCCTTCTTGGGCTGATTCTTTTTTATTTCTTTCTTTTTTAGCCGGGGGTACGGAAGAGGACGTAACCATTCGAGTCGACTCTTTTCTGGGGTGTGCCAACACATTATCCGACAATGTGACTTCCCCTTTCGGATATTTTCTTTCCAACCAATCCTTAAAGATGTAGCAATCTTCAATAGGATGACTAAGTACTCGGTGGTATGGGCAATAATTCGGGTCACCAGTATGTTTCGATTCTTCGGGCCTCTTGCACTCTGGCAGTTCTAGGCCAGCTTTTAATGCTTGTCGAAATAACTTGGCAATACTCTCCCTCTTAAATGAATATTCTTTATTCATTCTTTCCTTGAGGGACGGGAACATTCGATCACCATTTCCCGTTATTTGCCTCGGGCGTTCTCCTCCACCCTGGAACATTCGTGGTTTGTCATTTCCCCCAAGTGTCAACTTTGGTTGGGGGTTAGGGTTATAGACTTGTTTCGACTTGTCTTCATACTGTATCGATTGCTTGCCTTTATCTACATTGTAAGCCACTTGTTTTCCTTTATCAATTCTGGAAAAAAATATAGAGTCGGCATCACCCTTTCTGGCACGCGAGGCTTTAGCCTTCTTGAGCTTATCAGAGTGATTTTCTGATTTTGATAAGTTCAGTTTTTCGAACTTCGCCACTCTGTCCAGCAAGTCCTGAAATGTGGTGATGGTGGCCATACATAAAAATGGTTGCATCTTATCATCGATGTTTCCCATTAACAATTGCACGGCATGTTCTTCTTCTAATTGCTGCTCACATTTCATGCTCAAGTTGCGCCAGCGAGTTATATATTTTGTCACTGACTCATCCCTCCGTTTATCTAAGGCGAGATCAACAATTGTTATCTTTTCGGTCACGCTGGCGAACCTTTTCACAAACATGGCTTCTAACTCTGCAAATGTTCTCACAGAGTCATTCGGCAATTCAGCATACCATTCGAACGCAGTCGAGGTTAAACTACTGACAAATTGTCTGAAAAGTAGAGCATCAACACCTCCCGTATTACCACATGTGGCTTTAAACTGAGCCAAATGCTATTTGGGATTACTATTACCATTGAATGTGTTAAACTTCGGGACAGAATACCCCTTTGGGTATGGCACCTGGTCAAATTCAGCAGGATATGGACGGCCTTTGCTCACCAGTTTTTCTGCCTGATCCAAAGCTATGACAGCTTTAATCTTCTCATTGATGATTGTCTCCAACTGTGCCACTGTCACAGGCTCGGATGTGCTTGCTACATTTTGAGGAGTAGGTTGGCGAACCAAACGATCATTCTCAATTCCTCTTTCATGTGAACCTCGTACTCCCGACACTTGGGGTGCAGGATGAGCTGGCGGATTAGCGAGACCACTATTTATCGCCTGATGATTTATTTGTTGAGCAGGTGTAGGATTAGCAGTGATATTTCTCTGCATCATCTGCATCATCATAGTCATTTGCGTCATCATCTCAGTCATTTTGGCATTTAACTGAGCAATTTCTTTATCCTTCTCCTTCATCTGACGATGCATCTGCCTTTGTGCCTCTGCTAGTGTTGTAGCATCAGGGAACAAACGATTTTCTTCGAATTCCTCCTCTTCTTCATTCTCCGAGGAGTCAGCATCTCTACCGGCAGTGGATCCAGCCCCATATTGCCGCTGGTATACCCGCAAAGGTGGTCGCTCATCATCATGTTCCACCATATAGACCACTTCAACTCCCATGGTCTCTTCATCATCTTCATCATCATCTTCTTGTTTACGGATCTCCGAGCGGCGTCTCCACTGAATCTCCGGTTCATTACTTGATACAAAAAACTCTTCGATCCGTGGGCTGCGATCGAAGTTAGTTTTTTCTTGGGATGATACAGTTGATTGATGATGGGATCCCCTGGAGGATTCTCCGGGGTGTCGACCATCAAAGGAATGATCAATTGGGACCTTCTTAGGGACCCATTTTTTATGACTTCTATTAATGGGGGCGGATCTCTGGGAGGCTGCACCAGATGTCACGCCCGTACTTGTTTGTTTGTCAAGTGCTCTTCTTTCATATGGTCTTGACCTCCAAACTTGTTTGTCCTTTCGCTGGGCCCTTTCGATGGCGGATTCTTGGACACGTTGTCCAAGTGTCACACCCCGATGTGCTTCCTGCGAAGTTGCTTAAATTTTTCTCGAGTCACCAAAGATGGCAACTCTCTTGGTAGAGATCTTCTGGCCTCAATCACCACAGGCCTTTGGTATTTCTTTTTCATCAAATCCTTTTCTTTCACTGTTTTCAGGACCCTGTGCACTTTGGCGGACAAAGTCTCGAGTTCTTTCTTCTTTTGAGGAGCAAGGGCTTGGGGTTGTTTCTCCCAAAATGATTGTTTAAGTTCACCAGTAGAGCTATTCCGTTTTACCCATTTCAAATTTTTAAACTTATTATGGGTGGGAACACTCGCTTCTGGTTCCTGAGCAGGTAGTGTGGACGGGTGGACTTGTAGCAACTACTGAGCTCGCAGCTCTGCATTCATCCTTCTCCTCTGCCTTCTTGATGGCCTTCCTCCAGATGAGGAGGCCTCAGCATCATTCCTTCCAGGCATAGATATCCCAGTCGGCAGAGTGGTGGTAGTAGTAGGAATCACCGAAATTTGTTTCCCGGTCATGACCCTTCTTGTTGTCGGGGTTTCAGAATTTGATAGCCTTTTGAAGACTGAGACCTCTTTTGAGGGAACTCATTAGCAGTAACAACCCGGGCTGGTTGTGGTCGCTGTGGCACTGGAAGCATGCGACGAGCAGCAACATCAACAGTATAAGGCCTCCTGGCAGGCTTTTCAGTGTTAATGCCGTATACTGGAATAGCAGCAGCGCTTGCAGTAGCTGCGGAGAATTGTAGCCCACCAAATTAAATGGTGGCTCCGGAGTTTCCCGTATTAATGATAGCATTTGCTAGTTGGATGTTGGCACCACTTCCTAGTTGAACGGTGAAAGGAGTGTTCTGGAGTTCCATTCTGCACAAAATGAAAGATGGGGATTAGTAATCAAGATCTGATATATTCCCCCATACTTTCAAAGCACAGGGACTCGACAGAACGAAATGATAAACATATAATTCATATAATTTCAAAATACTTTTTAGAGAATTTTTAATGAGTTTAATTAAAAAGACATTTAAATCTTAACTCATCAAATTTTGCTGCTACTATAGCTTAAATATACGATTGGCAAAGATGGAAAGAGAAACTAATCCCCAGCGGAGTCGCCAGAAATCTGTGGGCTCTGAAAATTCGGCCCCGGCCTCCACTCGCCTTTCTTATTCGGCGAGGGAGTTTTAACTGAAATAAGTTCCGGGGTAAATTTTGGAAGGCAGATGGGTTTGTAGATAAGACACTACCCAGAGATTTCGCCCTCATTTTGCGAGGACTTTATGATCTGAGTTCTGGTTTCCTATAGGCGCAAGCCCCTATAGTTAATTACCCCTCCCAATCATGAGAAAGAACTTTCGATTAAGGCTAGTCGTCAATCAGATACGTAGAGAATACGTAGTATCTGGCATATAATAGCAGCAATGAGTTTGGATTTGGAAATATTTGGAAGTTTGGATGTTTGGGTTGAAATGGTTTGATATTTAAAATTAGAAATTTCATCATCTTGCACTTAAAGCGGATGGTGGGGGAATGGATGGACCCAATCAAGATCCCATGGTTCCGTCGTCCCGGGCCATCGTGGACCCTGGTCTACTTAGTCAGAGGAGGTAGTCGACCCAACCTGACAGAAGGATCCTTGTCGGCAGCCATGGGTTGCTTCGTCCAAGGGGACCTTGTAGACCGGGGTTGAATGTTTGTCTAAGGGGACAAATTTGAATCCACCTTAGCTAACAGAGGGCTTTGTGCCCTATCGATCATATCCTATTGATTCATATCTCAAAGATTTGATGCCAACAAGGAACGTATTGGCTCTGGCCATAACCGGTATTTCGTGGTGCCATTTGGCGGCAAAACCACTCGGTTCAGAGGGCCCCGGGTCATAATCGTTTATCCTGCGGTGCCATTTGGCGGCAAACCGCCGGTCAGATGACACGTACCACGTCCTTATTGGCAGGAGATTGTTTGAGGATGAATCCTAGTGATATTTTCGACTAGGCATTCGGCTCTTTGTGAGTTGAAGTTATATTTAAATTTATCCATCCCGACAAACTGTTGCGGAGGGTGAATGAAGTTTGTTTTAAGTGTTTGATAATTAGATTTCAAATTTTAAATATTTTTGGATTTTTGAGATTTTGAGATTTTTTTTAGATTTTTGGATATTTGGAACGACATTGGAAATTATTTGGAATGGACCCCTCCGGTTGAGATTTTTGTTCAACGCGGCCATCATCGGGGTGTTTGGGGGCATTTTTTATTTGTAATTTGAATCTTGTCAACTCTGTCTGGATGTCGACAGAGGATCGGGCGTCGTAGGCTTTATGCCTCTGTGAGTGAATTCTATTGATTATAGACCTTGAAGGCCTAATATGAATGTATTAAAATAAATACACTGGTCCCCAGAACCGTGTATTTATTTGATGGTCCGAACCTTGTCGACTTCTATTGATCCGTATAGAAGGATCTAATTCAGATCTGAATTCACTTGTTGACCCGCGCAGCATCCCTAGGCGTCACGTGTGTACCAATAACACGCTCGTCGGGGCCCATGCGGGTCGAGATCGTATTTTCCTCTTTAGCTTACCTATGTGTATACAAACTACGGTGTATGTTCAGGGGGATTTTGAAATATGTTAGTTGTGCAAGTAATTGTAATTTGAATGCACACAATATTTCATTTGAGAGATTATGTACGCCTTCTGTCCGCTAGTACGAGTGTTGCGGATCCGGTGGCGGGTTGTAGCAGCTTGTGGATTGAATTGTTTGCTGCCTTGTACAGGTAGACTGTCGTGCACTACATGTTGCTTTCTGTATGTGGATTGTAGTGCACTAACGAATCTCCTGCTTTGGGTCGTAGGGGACAAACCTTCCAGTAGTGATGTGCCTACTTTAATTAAGGGTCGTACGACCCGTGACACATAAAAGTGCGTTATTTTGTTTCTTTTCGAAGACACATGATCACGGGCTGTACGAGCTGCCTAACTTTAACAGTTGGTGCGTACACCACTTAGAGCGCCCGTGACTTGCAATACGACGGGCACATTTTATTACAAGGGATTCAATCAGAAAATTACCGGGAATGTGCGAGAATTCCTATGTGTTTACAATGAGCACAAAAGTATTTTGTAGGAAAAATAAATTTTCTTTTTACTTTTACTTTTTACTTTTACCCCCCTCTCTTTTTTCAGATAATTACCAGCCGTATCGGGTGTATTTACGTTCGTATTTACGTACGTATTTCACTTGCTAGTGAATACTGTAGGAATCCGATGCCAGAGCCTCGAAATGGCATCTTAGGATCCTAAGTGGATGGGGCCCACAGGTGTACCTTCTCTGTCCTTTAGCAAAGGATCCTAGGCTGGTGGGGCCCACAAATGATTCAAAATCAATGTTATAAATAGGAGGGATTTCAACTCATTTCTTCCCATCCTATTTCTGTGAGGAGATTTTGGTGAGGGACTTAGGGGTGTACGAGTCAGGTGCTAGGAGGAAGAGGCTTGATTCCTACCTATTGGTAAACAACTAATTCCCTCTAAGACTCACTGTATGTTGCATTTCATATTGATTTATATTTCTTTTATTATTTTTTTTTTGTTTTCCAGTATTGGGGGCCTAGGGTGTCGTGTATTTTATTTTTCTTTGTTGACTTAAGACCTTTAGGTGGATTATGATTTTCTTTGAATTTTTCTAAGTCACGGGTTTTGCTGAAAATTTTGGAAGCACTCCGACGTTGTCCCCGCGTAGGGGGCTGCCTCGGAGTGTGTAAGGCCTTCCCGCCTGCCAAGAAAGGCAGTCACGGTAGGTGTCTGGTGACACCGCGGCCGCAGTTCTAATCCCCGCTCGCTAAAAAAAAGCGGTCACAGGGTCTTTGAGCACAGGTTTAAAATATGACATTTTACCCGCCTAAAAGCAATGACGGGTACTTAATTAAATAATTTTGCTACAAATAACAAATTTCCCCGCCTGCTAAGAAAAGCAGTCACGGGTACTTATATTTTCATGCATATGAATTTCCCCGCTCGCTCAGTGCGTCACGGGTACTTAAGTCTTTCTTCGCCCGCTAAGAAAAGCGGTCACGAGTACTTATTTCATGCATATAAATGTAAATACTAATTTTTACCTTGGGTATGCAGCAATCGAGGCGGCGAAGACAGATGACGGCGACGTAGGAACCTGCGATGCATAATTAAAAAAAAATTTACTTGTGCAATTTAATTAATTATATTTTTATTTGAAAAAAGAAGCTAGAGAGAAAGAAAAGGAAGATAGCTCCCTTTCTAGAGAGAGAGAGGGAAAGAGAGGGAAAGCAAGGATTTTATGGGTTTTTCTTGTGGAATGGGTTTAGAGTGTGTAGGAGATTAGGGGAGTGGAGTTAGAGAGAGAAAATCCCTCTTTCTCTAATGTTTGGAGAAAGAAAGAGAGAAGGAAACTCTCTTTCTAGAGAGAGAAAGAGAGGGAAAAGATGGAATTTGAAGGGAATTTGTGTAGAGAGGGTTTAGGAGGTGCAAGGAAGTGAGAGGAGAGATTTAGAGAGAGAAAATCCCTCTCTTCTCAATTTTGGAGAGAGAAAGAGAGAGTGTGTAATTTTTTTCTCTAAAGAAGGAATTTGGAGGTATGGTGGAGAGGGAAGATGCTTGGGGTGGAGATGGAGCTATTCATGGAGAAATTTCACTCTCATTCTAGAGAGAAAATTTTCTCTCTCTAGGTTAGAGAGAGAAAGTGATGGATGAAAAAAAAATTTTGTTGGAATGGTGTAGGAGGTGTGGGGAAGTGTTTTTTGTGAAGGGATGTGAGTGATTTAGTGAGTGGATGTGGAGATAAAAAATAAAATAGAATTAGGGTTTTTGTAGGTTTTGAGAAAAAGGGTTGGAGGAGGAAGAAGAAGATGAAGGAGAGGAAGGAGAAGAGAGGGGAGGAAGGAAATTGAAGGAAATGGTGGGAAACTTGGAGGGATGAAGAAAGAAAAAGAAAAATGGGAGAGAAGAAGAAGAATGAAGGAAGAAGAAGAAGAAAATGGAGAAGAAGAATGGAGGAGGAAGAAGAAAAGAGGAAGAAGGAGAAGAAATCTCACCTTGCTTGGAGGAGGAGGGAGGCCGGCGGCTTTGGCGTGAAGAATGATCGCAAGAGGGGCGGCTTGGAGCGTGAGTTTGGCGTGAGAATGAGGGGGGGTTCGGTTGGGAGAGTGTTATGAGGGTTATTAGGGGTATTTAGGATATTTTTGGGTTTTTTTATTAAAAAAAAAAAAATCCTTTTTTATTTAAAAAAGGCTCTCTTTCCATCCCTCTCTTTCTAAAAAAAAAAATTTTAATTATATTGCACAATAAAATAAATTTTCTAATCATGCATCGAGTGGGTCGTCGCGTCGCCGCTCGCACAAATCGTCGTCTCGATTCGCGCGCCCAAAATTTAATTTTTCGCCGACCGGCGACCCCCACCAATATGGGTGTCGATCTTAGCTGTTTCCGTTGCTCCGGACGCATCGGCGCTGTCCGTTTCGCAAACGGAGGTCGTTTCGACGATTTTGGGTTTTCGGTCGACACGCGTCGGGTGAGATTTTGCGCGATTTCGAACTCTTTCGCTTTTGAAACCCTCCTTGCGTGGTCGACTCGACTCGACACTAGTATTAGGGTCAACATATGTCATAAAAAAAAGCATATGCTAGGGTCAATGTTTAAAATTGCGTATTCGAGTATTGAGGCATTTTTCATTCGTGAGGCAAGGCGTAAGCCTCAAGGCATTTTGAGGCGTAAGCCTCAAAATCAAAAGAATGCGTAAACATAAAATGATAAATTTGTTATATTTTAATGAGTGAATAATATAAAACATAAAAAAGTATAATATATGAAGTGAAATCAAAATATCTCAATAATAAGACAACATGAAATATAGTTCAACTCAAAATTCTATCTTTCTGAAATTCCAGTATTCTTTTCATTAACATATAATTCTAATTTCCAAAAATAAATAGCAATGACATATCACATAAGAACTCATAAGTCATCAGCACTGTCATCAATAAGGGGGGTTCTTCATTTGAATCATTATTATGGTGAACTGCTCTCTCCCCTTCCTCCTCTCCTATAGAGTCCAATGTCGGACATTTACTTCAAGATTTATATAAGTTTTAATATATATAGCGTGAGGCGTAAGCCTCATGCCAGTGAGGCGAGGCTGGCCTCAATGAGGGCCTCAACCAAGTTGAGGCGCAAGCCTCGTAAAAAAACTCAAGGCGTAAGCATCGAGACGTTTTTTACTGAAATTGCGCAAAGGCGGGCCTCAAGGCGAGCTTCATATTGCGCAATTTTAAACCATGGCTAGGGTAAACCCTTTTGTAAATGTCTAGTAAGAACATCCATGACTAAAGTAAAAAGATATGGGCCTAAAGCTGATCCTTGATATAATCCATCTGAAATAGAAAAATACTTTATTAAACCATCTTGTGTTTGAACATAAATAACAACTCCTAAAAATTCTAGCATAGATTGCCTCTAAAAAAGTTTTATAATAATATAATTATGGTCAATAAAAGCCTACTCTCATCTTTGCAAATAGTCATGTACATAAGGAATGAATTTACATATTACCTCTAGGTTGGGTCGTCCCATATAGAATTTGCCAACAATCAAGAAAAAGTGGTCTAGCAAGCATAGGAATCTCGCCATCATTTAAGATGAGAGTAGGCTTGTCTTGATAAGTGGATTGCTTTTATTGTTTAATTTTCATTGGGAAAAGTGGATGGATCCGGTGAGCGGCAAAACAGGCAGAGCGGGCGAGCGTATAGTCGAGCGAGCGAGTAGCAGACGCGACTCCTCGTGTGGAATAATTTGAGTACACTCTCTTCTATGAAATTCATGAACGAAAGAAGGCTATGATCGAGAGGAGGCAACAACAAAAATGAAGAAAAAGATATTGTGGGAGGAGAAGAATTCAGATGAGGAAGAAGAAAATTATGCACATAAGAAGAGTTTATAATTCTTTTGCTAAAATTAGGTAAGTAACTTATTGTTTTATTTATTTATTCTTTAGGTGAAGGAGGAAGTTGAGCAAAGCGTAGTTCATGAGCTCGAGAGAGATAAAGGAGAAAGAGTAAAGAAAATTTTTTTTAGATGAGGAATTAGGATTTCCTAATTTTCCTGATCTAATTTGCATGAGTAAAGAATTTTTTATTAAGCAAATTGTAATTTTATTCAACAAGAACTAAGAAATAGTAGGCTGTGATTCATATGATTTTAACTCAACAAGAAGCAAAATTGAGTTAAATTGTGTAAGTTAAATAAGTAAATTTTCTATCAATTTCAAGAAATACTATATACAATGCGATTAGAAATATAGTTTATTAGCTTAGAGGAGTTCGACATTGATATTGTTGTTGATGACATCTAACATGTTAGATATGATAATTTGATAATATTTAATTTCTTCAAGATTTTGGGTTTAATGATATTTAATGCCAAGTAGTGTTAGTTTGGATAGGGAAGAAAATTTAACTGTTGAGCTGTGACAAAACACCAAAACCAAGCAATGATTCCCGAGAAAATTTAGGTAAGATTTTAAAACGTAAATGATGAATTAATTAAAATTAATGAAAGTACAATTTTAAGATGATTATGAAGATTCATGTAATTATATATATGACTTTAGGTGTTACATTAAAGAATGTCATATAAGTCTAAAGGAATTTTTGAGAGTGGCAACACACGAAAGAGAAGTAAAGTGGGTGATTGCAATTATTTTATAATAGTTATGCTTTTTTTCCATTTTTTTTCAATGAAATAATTTGATTCTGTATCATGTCTTTATACTAATTAAATTCTAAAGTATTTATCATGCATTATATAGAAGAATATTAAGCAATTAATACCACAATATGATACACAAAAATAAGGAATCTAAGAAAGCTATTTGCGATGCAAAGAGCTTAGCTTTTAATAATTCATATAATAGATTAAATACTAAGGAGGGAGAAATATGTATATATATATACATATATATATATATATATATGTATATATATATATATATGTATATATATATATATATATATGTATATATAAGTCACCCAAACAAAGAGATAGGAGTAGTAAGGATTTAGTTCAAGCGATGTGTATTAAGGATGAAGATCAAAAAATATTTTTCTTGGAACATGATATTCAACAAAGGTGGATGAGGTATTTTGCTAAACCTTTTAATGAAGAATATGAAAATACGATTGACTTTAGTAACCTTATCACCCTAAATGAAAATATAGATTTTTGTTTTTATTGGCGTATAAGTAAAACCGAAGTTAGAGAGGCTTTAAAGAAAATGAATTGTGGAAAGCTGTTGGACCTAATGATATTCCAAAAGAGATGTGGAAATGCTTAGGAGATGAAGGACTTTCTTGACTTACTAAACTTTTTAATACTGTTTTGAAGACTAAAAAGATGTCAGATCAGTGAAAAATTAGTGTGTTAATTCCTGTTTTTAAGAATAAAGGTGATGCACAATAGTGTACGAACTATAGAGTAATTAAGTTAATGTGTCGTACTTTAAAACTATGGGAGCGAGTTATGGAGCGTAGGTTGTGGCGTGATACTAATGTTTCTCAAAATCAATTTGGATTCATGCCGAATAGGTCAACTATGGAAACCAGACATTTATTGAGAGGTTTGATGGAGAAATATAGAGAGAATAAGGAGGATCTACAGATGATATTTATTGATTTAGAGAAAGCATATGATAAAGTTCCAAGAGAAGTGTTATGGAGAGTTCTTGAAAAGAAAGGAGTTAATAATGCTTATATTCAAATCATTAAAGATATTTATGCATGAGTTATTACTTGTGTTCAAACAAAAGGTGGTTTGACCAAGTATTTTCCTATTTCGGTTGGATTACATCAAGGATCAGCCTTAAGTCCATATCTTTTTGCTTTAGTCATGGATGTTCTCACTAGACATTTGCAAGAGAATGTACCTTGGTGTATGCTTTTTGTTGATGATATTCTTCTTGTTGATAAGACTAGAGAGGGAGTTGAAGGTAAACTTGAATTATGGAGGTCAACTTTAGAGTCTAAAGGTTTTCGCTTGAGTAGATCTAAAACTGAATATATGGAGTGTAATTTTAGTAGCAATAGACCTAGTGAGGAGATTGTGACTTTGGGCGATCAAGTCATTAATAAGAGTACACGTTTTAGATATCTTGGATCTATTGTTCAAAGTGATGGTGAAATTAATGGGGATATTATCAACAGAATTCAAGTTGGATGGTTGAAGAGGAGGAATGCATCGAGCTTATTGTGCGATAGAAAAGTCCCCCTCAAACTTAAGGGAAAATTCTATAAGATGGTGGTGAGACCTGTAATCCTTTATGGTGCCGAATGTTGGCCATTAAAAGAGAAGCATAATACTAAGTTGAGTGTTGCAGAGATGAGGATGCTTAGGTGGATGAGTGGCTTGAACCTTAGAGATAAGATACGAAATGAGCATATACATGAAAAGGTTGGAGTAGCTCCAGTGGAAGATAAGATTAGAGAGTCACCTTAAATGGTTTGGTCACATTAAATGGAGGCCTTCCGATGACCCAGTTAGGAAAGTTGAGGTATTAGATTTAATTTATGTTAAGAAAGACAGAGGTATACCTAAAAAGACTTGGTTAGAAAATATTAGAAATGATCTTTCTTTATTAGATTTAAAGGAGAATTTGACTTTTAACCGGACACAATGGCGAAAAAAGATTCATGTAGCCGACCCCACATAATGGGACAAAGGCTTGATGTTGTTGTTGTTTGATATATAGCATACCTGTTAACGGCGAATGGCGCACCATGGCGCAAAGGTCCCTTTGGAGCCATGGCGCAGAGCGCATGGCGCGACGCGCTCCATTTTGAACATGGAGCAAACTATATAAAAATTATAAAATAATAAGCATGAATATGAAATATTATTAAAAATGAAAGACAGCATAACATATATAAGTTCGACTAAGTAACATCCACATATCTCATAATTCAAATATTACAATCTTTTTTTTAAAGATCAAATAAAAATTTAATCTACTCTTCTTGGGAATCATCATCATCAGCAAATGTTAAAAAAGCTTCATTATCTTCATCAACATTGTCTCCTACTTCATAATCCACTTCATCACCCTCCTTATCCTCATTCTCAATAGCAACATCATGCCCAATTGAAGATTCCTTCATCACCCATTCATCAACATTCTTCTTCTCCTTCAACAAGGTTGACATGTGATATGTCATTAAACTATTCCATTAAATCCTTTTTTTTCAACATGGATGCCTTAATTTACATAGCGGTACCGAGCATGTACCTAGCAATACCGAGCGTGTACCTAGCGATACCGAGCATGTACCTAGCGGTACCGAGCAAATACATAGCGGTACCAAGCGATATCCAGCATATATATAGCGGTACTGAGCATTTACTTAGCGGTAACGAGCATGTACCTAGCGGTACCGAGCATACCTGTTTAGTTGTAAATTCTTGTAAGAAATAGCCGTGCAAAACAACAGAGCTGTGAGGAATAGACGGAGATTGCAAATTGGAGTCAGCTGGTAAGATTTTTTATTGGAAAAGACGGAGGGGGCAAATTTGGCGGAAGCACTGCTCTGCGGGATGACTTGGCGGAATCAACGACTTCAACTTCGAGATAGATTCGGCTGGATTCGTCGGAAGCAACGAATGCAGCAAACAGAAAATAGAAAACCTTCAATTTTGGGACAGATTCAGCGACTTCGACTTAGGAACTGCGAGATGTGTTTGGCAAATGCAGCAAATAAAAAATCTTTCGTGAAATTAGGGCAACGAATAGTCGTTTATCTTAAAATATAAATGTATTTTTAAATATAAAAAATATTCATAAGTATACTGAAATTTAAAAACAATTTGGCGCCCTATTTTGCGATGTGCGCAATGTGCCATGGCTCACATGTAGCGCAAATAGCGCGCACTATTTTAAACATATGTGCCTCGCCATGAATATGGCGCCGTACCACGCCGTGCGCCATGGCGCGCGCTATTTTGCGCCATTGACAACTATGATATATACAAATATATAAGATGTTTATACGAAATGATATGCATATGCAAAGGAAAATGAATTATAATATGTCAAAAAAATATTAAAAGGGAAAAGGCATATGCATGAAAATACAAGAGTTCACCCTTTTATATTACTAGCTGAAAACGCAACGTACCCGTGCACATTAAATTAGAAAGAAAATAAAATGTGAAATTGAAAATAATTGTACCTTCATTGGTACAAAATATGATGGCGCTCCTATAATAAATAAAATGGAAAAGGAATAAAGTTTATTTAAAGTAATAAAATTTGGATCTACATTTATATTAAATATTTATATGTATGTTAAATGAAAAGTTTGACAAATGAACATGACTACTTTTATGCATAATTAATTGTTATACTATAAATTTCAATTGTCCACCAAGTTTATTATGAACAAAAATCAAATTATTAAATTGAAATGTCATATAAATCTCTTATAGATTAAATGAATGAAAGAGAAAAGATTGTTCACAGAAGATCACATTAAAATTGGCAAAAACTAGTGTATTATATGTTCAAATTGAAAATTTAATTTTAATGCCTCTTCAGTTATAGATTGGACATTAGTCTTTTGAGTAATTAATATTATTGAAAGAATTGTAATAATTGTCTGAACGTCTGTTCTCGCCTCATTAACTTGAGCTTTTGAGTCGGGTCATGACAAAATAATTATGAAAAATTATAAATCCTCCAACAAAAATCACAAAATTCTCCAGATCATAACTAGACTTCCTAACCGTCAATTTAATTTTTCTTGCATATCATTTGGACTTATGGAGAGAAAGCTATATAGGTTAGAACCTAGGGCTCTATATCCTGGTTGTTAGCTGGAATTGGGTTGATCGACTACTATCTTCTTCCCAACCCTAATTCCACTCAAATGTAAACTCCATCAAATATAGCCTTATGAAAAGCCAACAAATTTAGTTAAAAAATAGAAGAAAATCAAATATGGCCTTAATCTTCTAAGCATCTTAGGAGAGCCCCCCATCCATCAATTAGATCATAATAGTGATTTAACACCCACATAAGAAGCAACACTAGTCTTTATTTAAAGAATAATTACATGTACGATAAAGGACTTGTAATAATAATATCTTTTTTCCCTTGATTGACCATTATCATCTCCTTACTTTGCTACGTCGTACTTACTGCAATGTCTTGTAGTCTCTTCATCTCTTCATCCATTAACAATTGCATTTTCGAGCATCAAATCACATCTAGCTACTTCAGTGCATTAATGGTCCCCCTTGGTACTCATTAGGTCAACTCTTTGTGCCCTCTTGGGTATAAGCATTAAAGTTATCATGGATACTCATCTTGTTGGGATCTTACATGATATGGGGAATTTAACATCTAAAGGTATTGCTCTCTCTATAAATAAGAATATTGAAAGGATGCAAGCATAAGTAAATAAGAAAGCAACATCTTTAGTCTTATCTTCTCTTTGAGTCTTTTATAGGTTTAGTGGAATAGAATAGAAAATCTTTTACATAGATTACCCATGATATTGAATCTTATTAGTGAAACTATTGCTCTGAGAATTATGATGCAGAAGACTTACTAAACCAATAGGATGTGCATTTTTATGTGATCCCTACGGTTTCATGATAGTTTGGGTTTTCAAAGATTGTTTTGGGAATTACATCTAGGATTTGATGAAATTAAGGTTCCTAGATTTTTCTTCTCATAGAAGGCTTTCATGCATGCATGTGAATAGGATTTAGTGGATAATCTGAAGAGTTAACAGTTTCTTGATGATAATCAAGCAAGATGCAAACAATACGAAAGATCAGCGAGCAGGCCTCATTTGACATATAAAGAGGCAGGAGATGGACGAGGACGCCACTCGACTTCGTCTGTTCTGCATGTCCAACCCAGAGACAGGAGAAAAGAGCTTCTTTCGTTTCCTTTTTTCTCTGATTCGTGTGGTCCTGCCGAGTGAAATAAAAGATTCGTTTGACTCTTCTGTTCGTCCAATCCAACCAAGAAAAGGGGGGGACGAGCTCGATCAGCCTGTTTGTGTGTTGGAGTCGGGCCAAAGGATCAAACAGGGATCCTGCTTGCTTGTGGCCTCTGCTTGTTGCTGCCTTCTTCCTAGACAAAGAAGAATAGGGCTTTTTCTTTCTTCTTCTTGAACAAAATAAAGAGGATAGAGAGGTTGGTGAAGTGCTTAAAGGTTGTT
The DNA here is from genome assembly GCA_022539455.1 of Dendrobium nobile. Taxonomy (NCBI): domain Eukaryota; kingdom Viridiplantae; phylum Streptophyta; class Magnoliopsida; order Asparagales; family Orchidaceae; genus Dendrobium; species Dendrobium nobile. The sequence continues at coordinate 49,931,494 of CM039726.1, forward strand.
TAACTGCTGTAGGAGAGTTCTTCTTCCTCCTTCCTCAACTCCGACGACTCCTTGCTGCCGAAATCAACATCCAAAAGCTTAGTGACGATGAAGACAGCCGCTTGGAAACCTTGAGCAGCAGTTTTCTCCTCCATTCCTTCATTTTTCTTGCCTTTTGACAAGGCGAGTGCATTGTGATTTGTGCCGTGACAACCCGGTGAGGTAAAACCCTTGAAACTTAGCAAAACCTAGGTCCCAAAGCCATAGGTCCTTTAGAAACTTTGATTTTTGCTTCCCCAAAACCTTCCATTCGTTGTCCTCTCCGCAAAACAGCGGCCGCTCGTTTGCTCTCTTGTGAGAGTCAAAGAGGCATTCGGACACGCATAGGGTGGCCGGATTTGTATCCAACAACCCCCAAATGCATGTATTAGCATTCATTTTGTTTCCCTAACCGTCGCCTATGATCATGCCTTAAGTTAGACATTATCATTTAATCTCAAATTGAATGTCGATATGTAGTATCCAAATGTAAGAGTCAGTTGTTGCATTTTTGTTTCCTAAAACCGTATATCATGGCAAAATCGATGTTGATGTTAGGAGTTTGCGTTTGCTAGAGGTTGTGGATAGGCAATAGTTTGTTTAAATGCTCGAAACGCATGTGATCAACTTGGGAAAGTTGGTAACTTGTTATAGTATTTACATGAACTTTCAAAGCTTCACTTTGTAAGTATTAAAGCAAGTAGAGTTAATCAAATTCAGTTCAGATATCTTGCAAAGCTCATACAGGTCCTAACAAATATTCCCTTCCTCTAACATGCATAATCTCTAGAGATTGGAAACTCACCCTCATGCTTTCGCATACTAAATCATGACAAAATTGATATATTTCGTAGAAGCACATACATAACTCAAATCATGTCAAAATTGATTGAAGTCCCCTCCAAAATCTCAGGTGTATGCCTCCCATCCTATCATGAACTAAAAGCAATGCTTCATAGGTCTCTTGTTAGGATTACTAAATTTTCTAAACTTGCAAATATCCTAAATATGCTCATTTAATTCTAGGTGCTTATGGAATTAATTTGGAGTGTTTCATGGGCCCTCAAAAGCTCATAGCTAAATACTCCACTACACTTGGAAATTAACTAAGCTTATTTTTTGTCTGATTTACAAATTGAAAAGACAAGTGTAATGACATCCTAAGCAATTGAACAAATCCTAAAAGATTTGCAATTCTCTTAAGCTTCCAATGAGCTAAATCATGCCAAAATGGATTTAGAAAACTCTCCTAAGCATTAGGAAATCAACATTTACCTTCTCCAAATGAATCCAAACATTCATAGAGGAATAGGGAGTTCTCTTTCTCATGCACATCCTCTTCATGCATGATACTTGAGTTTCCTCAAAACTACAAGTGTTAGGTTGCATGAATCTTAAAGTCTTAGGATCAAAATCCTAGGTTCATTTCACTCCTTACTTGTGGAAGCACAAAATCAACAAACAATCATCTCTTCCTTCTCATGCATGATGTTTGGAGCCTCCAAAAGTTTCAAACAGTATCATTACATGAATCGTTAGATCTTAAAACCAAACTCAAAGTTATCATCTATTTTGTTGAAACACAAAATCAACAAATGTGCATATTTCCGTCATGTATAATATTTGGGGCCTCCCCAAGGCTCTAAATATTTCATACATGAATCCTTGGAGCGTGGAACCAAATTCTAATGCCGTCCACTTCATATGTTGAGGCATAAATTTAATGAATAATCATGCTCATCTCCTTTAATATTTTAATTCTAACCATTGCTGACAACTTCCTAAATTATGAAGGCCAAAGAAGGTTCAAACAGTCATAAACCATGATCAAGTTGATGGGAGGGGTCTCCCCACATCTTCATACTAAATTACAAGAGCAAATGAACCAAAGGAGGGAAGGAGAGACACGATCCAGCAAACATGCCTGTGACAATAGGCTTGGCTCATCCAGCTAGTTAAGCCCATAGGTGGAACAGGGGGAATGCGACAAGAAGAAGCTAACAAAACACAGATTATGTTAAACAAACTAAGGATATATGGATCATACAAACACATATAGATAGACCAAACCAACAGAGGAAGCAAAACCATCCTCATCCTACATCATTTTAGTAATAATCTAATAAATAAATATTGAGATTACATTTTAAAAAGAATAGGTATGAGAAACATATGAAATTAACTAGCTACGTGAAATTTATCTATTTTCATGCATGAAAAAGAGAGTTGCCAACAAAATATGCATAAAATTAGGTTTAGATTTAAATTAAAGTAGGAATTTTTAGATCTCTTTGAAATCCATAAAAGACCCCCTTTGTAGTTAATTTATCATGGTAAGTAGAGATTATGTATTCATACAAAATAGTCTCAAAGCTTTTTTTTTTTTCTCTCTACTCGGGCAATCAAGGGAAGGTGGAATTAATTACAACAAAAGGAAATGAAAAGGAACTATAAGACATGACAAGAGAAATAAGAAGAGGAAGGCATCATTCACGAAAGAGGAATAATTCTAACTTTCATCAATCTACATATTGTTTCATAAATCTTTCTCACCGACCAGTAATCACCATACCAGTTCTCCAATTATCCAACATGTAGCTCTGTTGAACCTTCAAGAACAAATAATATTGCTTGAACCATGAAAGGCCTCTTTAAAAACCAAATAGAAACCTTAAAAGGCCATCAATCTACAAATTATTCCGCACAATTATCTATAAGGACTATACATATATGCTATTGCCCACATCATCCAAGGTTGAGAAAAGGTTTTTCATTAAGCCCAGCTCAATCCAAGGATCATTGCGGGCTGTGTAATATTATGATATATAGCAAATTGTTTTTCATGAACGATCTAAGAGCAATTAGCTTTAAGTGGCAGAAGATTAGTATTTCACACTATAAAACAAAATTAAAACATAACATAATTAGCTAAATAGGTGGCAAAAGTGAAGGAAGTTATTCACAAAAACGGAAGTCGCACATAAAACTGAGTTGAATTAAAAGAAAATTGATGCGACAGGAAAATATATGGGTGAAACTCCTAGAAGCGTTCCCACTATATACGATATGAAAAATCAAACCCTGATGTAATTTTTACCTGATTGATGCAAGTGATGCCTCCGTTTAGGGTGAACCGCAGTTCAGGGAAATCACGTACTAGGGCAAAATAGTACTCATATCTGTAGATTAGCATGTCACAATAAATTCCGAAAGGTTACAGGATTACTTAGAAAAAAGAAGCCTGAGTATGATACTGAAGAAGACAAAAGTAGCACTCTTTCATGTGATTCTTCCATATAAAAAATTTGCACTTCCACTTTAAATAAGAGTCATGTAACAATAAATAAACATATCAAATAAACACTTCACATATTTAGGCATAAATAAGAGTCTTGTAAACGATAAAAAACAATTCGAATATGCATTTACATATTAAAGCATAACGATTTCACAAGTCTTCATTCCTCTCATTTCAGACCTCGACTAATCTGAATACTTAAAAGCACATACTTATAGTCTATATTCGTAAGAAGTTCATGGAACGTCTGTTTCTATCTCTGCTTAAACCTAAAACTGATTTCCAAGAACTTACAATGGAAATACTTTTAATTCTCCTCAACGTATAAAGCAAAGGAAGAAACCGGCTAAGCCCCCCGGATCGGAGAACATAAATTAAAAGGGATGCAAGTGTAGGAAAAACTAGACTTTTCTAATCATAATAATTATTTGAAGTGTTAGGAAAGACTAATAAGTGCTTTTTAGGGGCACGGCATCACCAAGAATAAGATTTTAACACTTAACAAGCTAAAGCTGAAGTGAAAATTTTAGGGCGCTATTTGTGGGCTATAAAAATTCACGTCCTGTCCTCTCTGCACCACTTTTTTATTGAAATTGTTTTAACGGATTTAGGTTACAGGGTAAACATTCAAAAGGGAGATTGGATTTTAGATAAGACGCTACATAGAGATTTCGCCCTCTTTTTGCGATGACTTTATGATATGAGTTCTGGTTTCCCATATGCGCAAGGCCCTATGATTAATTACCCCTCCCGATAACAAGAGAGAACATTCGATTAAGCTTAATCGTTAAATAGGTCGCATTAATTATCAAATATATAGTAGCAACAATTTTAGGGTTTCAATTTAATTTTGAATTTTGGAATTTACGATTTGAAATTTATCACCATAAACTTAAAGCGGGTGAATGGAGAATGATGACAAGCCCGATCAAAAACACATGATACGTTATCTCGGGTTGTCATGGTCCCTGCTCTATTTAGTCAGAGGAGGTAATCGACCCAATCTAACAGAAGGAGTCTTGTCAGCAGCCGAGTGTGAAACCTCTTAAGTAAAAAGAAGCTAAACTCTTAAATATCGAGGCGTCTTTTGATGTAATGGTTGGAATTTCATTAAGAAACTCCGCAGTTAAGCGTGCTCGTCCCAGAGAAATCCTGAGATGGGTGACCTCCTGGAAAGTTACACCAACAGGATAAATCACGAGGCCCTTAGGCCAAAACATACAACATCTCGATAGTTAAGAATTTAGGTTGTTACATATGATATCTAAACAATACATCAGCTGAAAGATAGAACTAAGTATCATACAAGACAAAGTGTTATGCCATGGAAGCCACATCTTGAATCCTGTATGGGACAAAGTACTATGTGGTGGGAGTCATCACTTTAACATGTAGAGGGCTAGAGGCCACATTGAAAATCCTATCTACTTGGTGGAGAACTCTGGGATAAAGATGTAGAGGGCTAGAGGCCACTCGTCAGTTACTTAAGTGGGAGAAATTATGAAACCCTAAGAAAAAAAATCTAAACTCTTAAACATCGAAGTGCCTTTAAGTGTAATGGTCAAAATTTCATTAAGAAACTTTACAATTAAGCATGCTCATCTCGAAAAAATCATAGAATGGGTGACCTGGGAAGTTACACCAATAGGACAAAATCGTAACGCTGTTAGGCCAAGGCGAACAATATCTCGTTAATTAAGAGTTTGGGCTGTTACAAATAGTATTAGAGTAATACATCAGCCAGAAGATTGAAATTAAGTGTCATACAAAATAAATTACTACATCATAGGAGCCACCTTTTGAACCATGTATGGGACAAAGTACTACATGGCAGGAGCTACCTCTTAAACTTATAGGGGTCACCTTTAAAATCTTATCTGCCTGGTGAATGATTCGGGATAATGATAGTGACGAAGACGTTAGTTATTTAAGTGGGGAAGATTGTGAACTCCTTAAGTAAAAAGAAATAAAATTCATAAACATCGAGGCGCCTTTTGGTGTAATTGTAGAAATTTAATTTAGAAACTACATAGTTAAGTGAGCTCATTTCGAAGAAATCCTGGGACGGATGACCTCCTAGGAAGTTACACCAACAGAATAAAATCGTGAGGCCCTTTAGTCAAAACGGATAATATCTTAATAGTTAAAAGTTTGGACTGTTACAAATCATATCAGAGCAATACACAAGCCAGAAGATGGGAAATAAGTGTTATATAAGACAAAGTACTACGCTATGGGAGCCACCTTATGAACCATGTATAGAACAAAGTGATACATGGCAAGAGTCGCTACTTCAACTTGTAGGGGTCACCTATAGAATCTTATCTACCTAGTGGATGACTACAGGACTTGGAATGCTGACGAGAACGTCAATTACTTAAGTGGAGGAGACTGTAAAATCCCTCAAGTAAAAGAAGTTAAACTCTTAAACATCAATGCGCCTTTTGATGTAAAGGTTAGAATTTCATTAAGAAACTCTGCAGTTAAGCGTACTCATGCTAGAGAAATCTTGGGATGGGCAACCTCTTGCAAAGTTACACCAACAAGTTAAAACCGTGAGCCTTTTAGGCCAAAGCGAGTAATAATTTGATAGTTAAGAATTTGGGCTATTATAAATGGGTAGCTTCGTCCAAGAATACCTTGTAGAACTGAGGTGAATGTTTATCTAAGGGGTTGAATTTGAGTTCACATCAGTAAACAGAGAGCTTTATATCTTATCGAGCGCACCATGTAAGTAATTACTCAAGGGTCTTTTTAGGGAACAGACGAGCGTTGGTCATGACCGTAATATGGTGGTGCCATTTTACAGCAAGACCGCTTGGTTTGAGGGCACATGTCACATCGTTGTTAACAATGAATCAACCAAGAATAAATTGTAGTAATTCTTTCAACAAGACATCTGCTCTTTGTGAGCTAAAGTTATTCTTCATTTATCATCCTCGCCAAACCGTTGCAAAACTTTGATGGATTTTAGTTTTGATGATGAAATTTCTATTTAAATGTTTAGAATTTGATAGATATTAGATTTTGAAATTCTAATAGGCTTTGAAAATTGACTCCTCTGATTGAAATTTACATTCAATACGGTCATCAGGGTGTCTTAAAATTATTTCAAATACTTGTATTTATTAGAATTTTGGAGGAATTTAAAAAGCATGAACCCCTCCGATTGAGTTAACTTTCAACACGGCAATCATCAGGGTGATTTTGTAATCGCTTTAAAAGATTTGTATTTCCACTAGGATGCATGGGTATTTTGAAAGGCAAGGTCCCTTCCAGTTGAGATTTTTTTTATCAACACTGCCATTATGAAATTTAGCACTTTTAGTAAATCCGCGAATATGAGCTTGACATTAAGATTGAAGCACATGTGAAACTTGTTTTAACATAGAGATCAGAGCTATTGTCGGGGTATTTGAATATTTTTAGTGAATCCATTAAGCATTCTTAGATCTAGTATCTAGGAGTTTGATATAAAGATCATAGCACATACGGAATAAATTCTATGGAAAACATAATGCTGCAACACATCAAACAATAATTACATGCCAAATGATCTATTGTATACGTTTCTTGAACTTTGAATGTGAAATCTATATTCAACCCTACCAACATAAGGGTCATTCAGCCCAAAAGACTCATTTTTCATGCTATCAGTCAAGCTTATAGTAGTACTAGATTGCTTATTATTCTAACCATTCCAGTGGGTACTCGAGATAGGTGAGGATCTAGGTAGCTATAGTGACAACTATGGCAAAGGAGAAAAACAACAATGGTTTGTGGGAAGAGATAGGACAATCCATATAAATCATTAAGAGGCAAGAATTTTTTTATTACAGGGTCATAAATTCTCATATTTTAATGAGAAGCAAATAGCTTCATAAGTTGCTAATGTATTAAGTCACCCTTAGATCTGAACCGTGAAAAATAGAACCCAAACCATTGTTAATACTTGTTCCAAGTGGCATATGGCCTTTACCAACAACCAATATCGCATGTAGATGACTCTGTGGAATTATTTCCATGAAATTATTATGGTCGTGACGATCTTGATCAGAAAAACCAGGGAAAGGCACTTGGCTTGGCACTGAGAATCTAAGAGAAGCCCGACATTTTGATCCTTAAAACAAAAGCAGGCCTCTCTTCATATGTTCAATATCTCTAATAAAAGGTTCAATTGATTTGACTTGATCCTCTAGTCTAACAAAGGAAAACCCAGATTGATTGGTATTTTGTGAAATTCGTGATCTTGAAAGCACAACATAAGTATTTTGAATGCCATTGCCACAGTATCATAGATAAGTCATCAACTCATGACATTGATTAATCCATTGGTCAAAGCCGAATGATAATAAATATATAATAATGCTGCTCTCTTTTGTATGTACACTTGTATATTTCTCATTTGTACTTAAATCATTAAAACTATCCAAAAATCTGAGGCTTCCATTGGAACTAATCACGGCATTATAAACAGTTTTCAGGTTTATACATATTGCTAAGTGAAAGTACGAGATGCGCCAAGAGGAGGGATGAATTGGTTTATTTAAAAATTAATCCTAAATAAGAGTACTAATTTTTTTTTCAAAATACTTAAAATAAGAAATTTTGATTTTTGAATGTGGAAGCTATCAAATTAAATATGCCTTAAAAAACAGTGATGATGAAATTCTAGTTGTCACAACAAAATAATAATTTCTGATTTTTCACCACACAGTTATAATGAAAAATAAAAGCGAGAAAGTAAAATGCGGAAATCGGAAAAAGCACACCATAAATTTTTATAGTGATTTGGTCAATCTTAACCTACCTCCACTCCCCAGAGTCATCCACTCCGAGAGTTACACTACTCAAAAGGGACTCTCCTTTTGCTCCCACAGTAAGGCAGAGAAGCCAAGATCCTATCTGATTCAATTTCGGATGACTAGAATAATATTTCCAATCTCTAGGCAAGGGTTCCTAAGGTTTTACTCTTTCTCTTATGGTAATGGTTTCTAGCCCCCTGAATGACCTCTATCACTTCTTCTTCAATTTAGGTTCAAAGGTCCTATCTGATTCATCAAATGCTACATGGATAGATTCTTCTACCATCAGGGTCCACTTATTGAAGATTCTATAGGTCTTACCTACATATGAATAACCTAAGAAGACACCTTCATCAGCCTTGGGATCAAATTTTCTTAAGGGAGATTTTCCATTGATTAAGATAAAACATTTGCAACCAAAGACATGCAAGTGGAAAAGATTGGGTGTCCGACCCTTAAGGAGTTCATAGGATGTTTTATCCAACTTAGATCTAATGTTTACCCTGTTTAAAACAAAACAAGCAGTGTTCACTGCTTCAACCCAAAAGTATCTAGGGAGAGTGTATTCAGTTAGCATTGCCCTAGCAACTTCTACCAAGGTCTTATTCTTTCTCTCAGCTATCCCATTTTGCTGAGAAGTCCTAATGGCAGAGAAGTTATGCTCTATTCCTATCTCTTGACAGAAAGATTCAAACTTTATATTTTCAAACTCTCAACTATGATCATAATGGATTGTTAAGATTTTACATCCTAATTTCCTTTGAATCCAAGTGGAGAAAGTTCTAAATTCTTTAAACGACTCACTCTTATGTGCTAGGAATCTTACCCAAGTGAATCTAGAGAAGTCATTTACAATCACAAATCCATAATTTTTTCCTCCTAGGCTAGCTGTGCTAACAGGTCCAAATAAGTTCATGTAAAGGATTTATAGTGGCCTAGATGTGTTCATATCCTTGATTGAATGAAATGATGATTTTACTTGTTTTCCTAGTTGGCATGCATCACATGGATGATCCTTAGTGAAATCTAACAGGTAAGCCTCTAATTAGATTTTTCTGAGTGATATTCCTAAGTGTTTTCAGGCTAGCATGGCATAGTCGCCTATGACATAGCCAAGAGTCATCCATTATTTTTTTTAAACACAAAGAATTTGAATTTTCAATGCAGTTAAGATCTAATATATAGACATTATTTATCTATTTTCCTTCTAACACAAGTTTCTCATTCAAGTTAATCATGCATTTGTTAGAAAGAAACTTTATGTCAAATCGTTTGTCACATAGTTGACTAATGTTTAACAGATTGTGCTTTAAACCATCAACTAATAAAATATTTTCAATTACAAAATTTTTAAAATTTTCAATGACACCTGAGCCCACCACTTTCTGGGTGGTGTTGTCTCCTAAAATCACCTTACCTCCTATCCTGGCTTCCTGTGTAATGAACTGCTTCATGTCTCCAGTCATATGTCTTGAGCAGCCAATGTCTAGATACTACATGCTCTCACGAGGTCTTTTGTGAGAGCAACCCCTATAATATCATTCAAAGATTAGATTTGGGAACCCAAGTAAGTTTAGGTTCCACCTTATGTTTGAGTGAATGAGATGTATGCATGCTATGCTGTGATAAATACAATTTAGATCTCCACACTAGATGTGTCCTACGGTGAATCGTGCAAGTGCGGGCTATGTGACCTAGCATGCCACAAGAGAAACACCTAACACCATGAAATGGGTTCACTAATCTATGTGGGTGATGGTGCCTGTTCCTAAGCTTATGTGATGTATACAATGTTGAGGGGTTGTACCATTGAGCTAATGCAAGTGTTGTAATCTTTACTCTTAAGAATTCATTTGCACTCTTGTAACTTTACCCTTTTAGTTTCAATGCATGCTCGTTGCTATCTAGTTGACATGCAAGTTTATCTAATTCCTTAAATGCATTTTCTAGTTCAACATGTGATGATTTTAAGGAATTGTGTGCAATGGTTAATTCAACATGCTTCTTGTTTAATGTATAAAATTCATCAAGCAGGGACATGTGATTTTTATTTAATTCAAAATGTTCTTTAACTATATTAACATGCTCTTTTTGTAAAGTACTAAATTTGATATAAAAGTTAGCATGTATTTTCTTTAATTTTCTATATGAATCATAAATTTTTTTGGAAATAACTAACAATTCTTCATAAGAAAAGTGACATACCTCTTCTTGATCTGATTGATCAAGATTATCGTAAGCCATTAGACACAAATTCGTTACCTCCTCCTCTGCTTCTTCTAACGATTATGAGGCAGAGTCGGCCCAAAAGGTTTTCTATGTCTTTAGCTTTCACTTCCTGTACTTTGGCTTATCCTCGCCCTTCTCCTTGATTGGGTGAGTCTTCACACTGGGCAGTCAGCTCAAAGGTGGCTTAGTTTCCTGCACTCAAAGCAAATTGTGTCAGATGTAACTTTAATACTCTTTGAGCTTTTACCATTGTTCCAGTTATTTTGATGAAGACTTTGTTTTCTCTTCAAAAAATTCTTGAATTGATGGGTCATCAAGGCTATGTCGTCATCTTCCTCCGTTGCAGATTTGTCACTTTCTGAATTGTTCATTTTTTGAGCCACAGTTCGCTCATTTTCTCCTACATCATTTTGCCTTTGACTTACTCCTTACTCATAGGCAATGAGTGACCCAAGCAAATTGTCAATGGAATAAACATTTAAATCTTTGGACTCAGTGATTGCAGTTATTTTTGCATTGTAAGAACTAGGTAAGCATCTCAAAATTTTATTGACTTTTTCAGAATTAGATATCTCTTGGCCTAGTGCATGCAAGGATGTCACTATCTAGGTGAACCTAATGTACATTTCAGATATAGTCTTGCTAGGTTTCATGCGAATGAGTTCATAGTCATGTAGTAATATGTTTAACCTAGATTGTTTAACCTCACTAGTTCATTCGTATGTGATACACAATCTATCTCATATCTCATTACCAGTAGTACAAGTGGACACTCTCATATAATCTTCTAATTTCAATGCGCAAAAGAAATAATTCAAGCATTTTGCATTTAACTGTGCAAGTTCTGTATCCTCATTGCTCCATTCATTAAATGATAATTTAGTCTTAACGTCATTCAAAAGCTGAAAATGTATATTATAACCTTCTTGTACAAACATACACATGCGATAGTCTATACATTGTAAAAACATAGACATTTGAATTTTCCAAAAATCAAACGGTATGTTGTCAAATAAGGGTGGAGTTGTTATGGAATAACAAAATGTGTTATGGATCATATGCCTCTGGGTTTTCGAAAACACTATTTTGAGACCCATCTTTAATACCACTTGAAAGTGCGAGATGCGCTAAGAGGGGTAGTGAATTGGTATATTTAAAAATTAATCCTAAATAGGAGTACTAATTTGTTTGAATTTTTAAAATACTTAGAAATAAGTAATTTTTATTTTTGAATGCGGAAGCTATCAAATTAAATATGCCTTGAAAAACAGTGATGATGAAATTCTAATTGTCACAATAAAACAATAATTTCTGATTTTTCCCCACGCAATAATAATGAAAATTAAAAGCGAGGAAGTAAAATGCAGAAAATGGAAAAAGCACACCAAAAATTTTTATAGTGGTTCGGTCAACCTTGATCTACATCTACTCCCCAGAGTCCTCCAATCTGAGAGTTGCACTACTCAAAAGGGACTCTCCTCCTGCTCTCACAACTAGGCGGAGAAATTTTTACAAAACTCACTTTCACCTTCCCCGGTGTGGCGGAGTGTCAGACGCTATGTCAACCTCCCGATGATGGCAGCGGACCTTCTCATTTTTCTCCCTCCTTAAGGAGGCAGAGAACCTTTAGGATCTTGACCTAGAAGCCTCTCTCCCTAAAGAGCTCCTACAAGACTCACCAAGGCCACAGGAGGAGCAAGCGTGCAGTTAGCTCGGAGCAACCTTGTGATACCCTCACACAACTTCGCCCTTACGCTTAAACTCAGCTTCTCCTTCCTCTCACAAGCCCTAAATGGCTGAATCTCTTCAAAAGTTCCCTCTCAAGAGTTCCTTCAGTTATCATGTTCCTCTCTCTTCTTTTTTAATGAATAAACCATTGTATTTCTAATAGGCTTCAAGAAACCCTAAAATTCAAATTAGTCGTTATTGTTTGTACAGTATGATACAAAATCGTACAATACAATCAGTTCAAAATAACTCTCTTCCTAATACGGAGGACAAACAGGTCACAATTTTTCAATAAATCGTACAGTATGATAACAATATCGTCCAGTATGATTTATTTTATTTCTTATGTTTGTACGACATGAAAGCTGGGACAGCCGAAAGTCGTCTCTGTTCATCGTCCCGCATTTTTCAATCGTATAGTACGGATAGTTGAGTTTATGCAGTTCGTCATGTACGATGTATTCATCAAATAGTATGATTAATTCAAAAATCAAGGTTTCGTCTGATACGATCTTTGGTAAGACCAAATTTCGTCTATGTTCATCATACGGTATGATCCTATTCGTACAGTACGATCATCAATCATTAATTAAACCATGATTTAATTGGCTAATCAAGGGAGTTAATTTTAGTAAGATTTTAAATTTTTGTACAGTATGATTAACATCATATAGTACAATGTGTTCAAATTTTTAAATTTAAAATCTTACTTAAATTAATCTAGCGGCTAGGGTTTGAGGTTGAAAATGAATCATACAGTACGATCGAGATCGTACAATAAGATTAGTTCACAGAAACTAATATTTCCAATTAACCGTTAAGCTTGTTTCCCGATAACATATCATAATTTAAAATCGTATAGTACAATCTATATAAAAATAATTTGGACCTAAAAAAAACTCTAACCCTGTGTGTGTTCATGGGGACTCAATCTAGCATACACTCTTTTGTGACCAGATTCAAGAAATTAAAAAAAATAAAGAAAAAAAATTACATACTCTTTCACATCATATTCTACCCAGTTTTGAGTCTTCAGTAGTCTTGAGCAGTGTGTATTCTCCCAAAAATGTTAGTACTCACAAAAAAAAGACATCTAAAAGATTTAAGGAAGAATGAAATAATTCAATCAATATTATTTGTCATCATAAAATTACAGACTAGGGATCCTGGATTGCAATAATCTCTCAATTTTTGATGATGTCAAATAATGTTAATTGATTGGCAAGATAATCTATTTTTTTCTTCCTAAGCTCCCCTTACTAGATGATGGATTTTTTTTTGTTTTTTTAATAAAAAGAAGAACAGAAAATTTTCATTTAAACAACATAAACTAAAATAGAATTTAAAAAACAAGACATACAACTAAAACAGATATCAACTAAAGACAGACAACTTCTCACCATTTTGACATCACCAAAAAGAAGAGTATCTCATAACCAAAGAAATAAAACAATACAGTAAAAAGGCAAAACAAACAAAGACTAGTCGATGAATCCTAATTAGGTGGTGGTGGTGGTAGCTGAAAGAACTGATGCATGGAGGCAAATTGATGATCGATCGAGATAAATCTCTCGCCAAACCATCGCATGTCGTCCTCGTGCTCGTGCTGCTGGTGTTCTTGTTGGATATGAGAATCAAGTCGAGTTTCGAGTCAGCCGAGTCGTTGAATAATATTATCTTGAGGTTAGGCAGGTGCAGGTCCTCCTGCTGGAGCAACCTCCCCTTCTTCATCAAAATCCATCTCAGCGTGCTCTTGCCTCCGATGAAATAGGATATGGAAGGAGGCATCCATATAGAAGATAGGGACATGATTGGGTTCACCATGAAAGGTCAGTTGATATTTGTGGTGAAGAATATATCCTATAAGATATTCTAGGGCCAAATTTTGTTTCCTACGAGTACTATGATGGTGAATTTGAGTCATGTTCCTGATATAATCTATAATCAAGTTGGCTTCATCAAATCTGGTATTGGACATAATTAGGTAAGTGATGACAGACAAAAGTGGGCCCATACGTATCATATTTCTAGCTTTGGGTATGATTGATGTCCTAAGAATGTGTTGGATGATGCGGGCATTCTGTGTTAAGGATTGGACATGGGATTGGTGTTGGTTTAAAGCGAAATTCCTAAGTAGCAAATTAACGAAACTCAAGTCAAAATCTTTGGTTTTGAAGGAGTGGGAGCGAGGTCCTCCAGTAGAAAGATCTATATGTAAGCTTGAACATGAGGGAGAAGTAGTGTGAGGGAATCACACGGTTGCTCCGAGCTAGCTGCATGATTGCTCCTCCTGTGGCCTTGGTCAGTCTTATGGGAGCTCTTTAGAGAGAGAGGCTTCTAGGTTAAAGTCCTCGAGATTCTCTGCCTTCTCAAGGAGGGAGAAAAATGAAAAGGTCAACTGCCATCACCGAGAGGGTGGCATAGCATCCGGCACTCCGCCACACCGGGGAAGGTGAAAGTGAGTTTTGTAAAGGCTTCTCCACCTTGCTGTGGGAGTAGAAGGATGATAGGAAATACTTGGGTTCGCAAGTAAACCTAACCAAAATCAATACCAAAACAAGAGAAAACTGCTGTTTTCAGCAGAAAAACAGCAAATCGCAGCAGTTTTAGTGGAGAAAACTCAAGGAAAATGAAGAAAAACAATATATTTCACTAGTAGATTCGAGAACACAGACAAAGATACAATTTCCTTCAATCCGAGAGGAAGGAATGACTCTCCAAATCTCTAGCCGTAGCCTAGAGCCCAAGAACACAAACCCTAGATCTCCCAACCAAATTCAAATGCAAGATAATCCCCCCTTTTCCTCCTAACCTCCTAATTAACCATAAAGGAGTTTTACAAAATGTCTAAACAGCCCCTCGCATTCAAAATTTCCCTCCCAAAATTCTTCCCTGGCCCCCGTCGCCTTTGCTCCCTCCGCTCGGTTCCGCCTGTTGGCTGCGGTTCCGTCGCGAGAAGACCCGGACCGGTCCGGGTTGGACTGGTCCAGCCGGCCCCTCCTGGGCCGGCGTAACATTACCGCCCTCCCAAAGAATCACCTTGTCCTCAAGGTGAAAATCAAGAAACTGCTGTTTCGTCCTCTCATATGGTTCCCACGTGGCCTCGTAGTCAGGAAGGTTCTTCCACTGGATCAACACTTAGTTTTATCTTCTTTCTGGCGCACCCCTTTTAGCTCCATAGGTTCTAAAATCACCTCTAAGTCCTCAGTTAGGGTTGCTGGTAGCTCAGAATTGGCGGTGTACTCCCCAATGGCCTTTCTCAATTGTGACACGTGAAAAACGAGATGTATAGTTGCCGATGGAGGTAGTTTTAATCTGTATGCTACTGACCCAATCTTCTCCAGCACTTCATATGGCCCAAAATACCTTGGAGCCAGCTTTTCGTTCCTTCTGTTGGCAACTGTCTTCTGTCTATATAGTCGGAGCTTCAGAAACACCCTCTCCCCTGCTGCAAACTGTATGTCCTTCCTATGCCCATCCGCTTGCTTCTTCATAATTTGTTGTGCTCTCAGTAGATGCCTCTTTAGCTCTTCAAGTACTCGATCTCTCTCCTCTAAGTACTCTACTGACGACACAGGAGTGCTGCTACTCCCAAAATGCACCAAGTGTGGAGGATCCCTTCCGTACAGTACCTTGAATGGCGTCATCTGTGAAGCTGAGTGAAAAGAGGTGTTGTACCAGTATTCTGCCCAGGATAGCCATTTGGCCCAAAGCTTAGGTGTCTCCGACACAAAACATCTCAAGTAGGTTTCCAGGCTCCTGTTAACCACCTCCGTTTGGCCATCTGTCTGTGGGTGATAAGCGGTGCTCCTTTTCAAAACTGTTCCTTGTAACCTGAACAGCTCCCTCCAAAAGTGACTAAGGAACACCTTGTCTCTATCGGACACTATTGCCTCTGGTACCCCATGCAACCTGACAACCTCTCTGATGAACGCGGAAGCCACTGTTATTGCGGTGTAAGGATGTCGGAGGGGAATAAAATGAGCATACTTGCTCAGTCTATCCACCACCACCAGGATCACTGTGAAGCCTTCTGAACGGGGCAGCCATCTATGAAGTCCATGGATATTTCCTCCCACACTTGTCCTGGTAACACCAACGGCTGTAGTAGCCCCCCTGGTGACATTGCCATGTATTTGTTCCTCTGACAAATCTCACATCTGGCCACCATCTCCTCTACATCTCTATGCATTCCCTTCCAATAAAGCTCAGCAGCAATCCTCCTATAGGTCTTCTGCACCCCAGAATGACCCCCAACCGCGCTCCCATGAAATTCTTGGAGTATGTTTGGGATGTGGATAGAAGTCCTGGGCAACACGAACCTCCCTTGATATAGCAATCTGTCCCCCTCTACTGAGTACCCTGGGTGGCTATCACCTTCCCTTAATAAATCAGCCCTAATCTTTTCCAACCCCTCATCTTTCGAACTCTCTCCTTTGATTGCCGCCCAATCTAACATCAAAGGAACAGACACACCCACTGTCTGTAGTTCTCCCAAACATCTGGACAAGGCATCAGCAGCTTTGTTTTCCCCGCCTGATCTGTACTGAATTTCAAAGTCATACCCCAGCAATTTTGAAAGCCACCGCTGATGCTCTTCAGTCACCATCCGTTGCTCTAATAAGTACTTCAGGCTCCTCTGATCAGTCCTGACAATAAAGTGTCTGCCCAATAAGTAAGGTCTCCACTTCTGGATGGCCAGTACAATAGCCATCAGCTCTCTCTCGTAGACAGACTTCAGCCTAGCCCGGGACGACAGTACTTGACTGAAGTAAGCTATGGGTCTGTGGTTCTGCATCAACACTGCTCCCAATCCATAGCCTGAAGCATCTGTCTCCACCACAAACACCTGATTGAAGTCCGGCAGAGCAAGCACTGGCACTGTCGTCATGGCCTTCTTCAGCTTCTCAAAAGCCTCTGAAGCTGCTTCTCCCCATAAAAAGTTGTCCTTCTTCAACTGCTCTGTCAGTGGCCACGCTATGGTGCTGTATCCCCTCACGAATCTCCTGTAGTATCCTGTCAATCCCAAGAATCCTTTGAGCCCCTTCAAGGTCTTGGGTTGAGGCCACGCCAGCATTGCCTCTATCTTGGACTGATCTGCAGCCACTCCCTCCTGGGATATCACATGCCCCAAGTACTCCACCCGTGCCTGAGCGAAGTCACACTTCTTGAAGTTGGTCTTCAGTTGATGCTCCCTCAGTACACCCAACACCACTCTCAAGTGCTCTAGGTGTTCCTCCTCAGTCCTGCTATAAATTAGTATGTCATCAAAAAATACCAACACAAACCTGCGGAGGTGTGACTTGAAGATCCGGTTCATCAAGGCCTGGAATGTGGCAGGTGCGTTGGTGAGGCCAAAAGGCATCACCAGAAATTCGTAGTGGCCCTCATGAGTCCTGAAGGCCGTCTTCTGCACATCTTCCTTCCTCATCCGAATCTGGTGATAGCCTGACTTCAGATCGACCTTGGTGAACAAGGCTGCTCCATGTAGCTCATCCATCAATTCGTCAATCACAGGGATAGGAAACTTATCAGGCACAGTCTCCTTGTTGAGAGCTCTATAGTCTACACAGAACCTCCAACTCCCATCCTTCTTTTTCACAAGCAAAACTGGACTAGAGAAAGGGCTCACGCTGGGCTGAATGATCCCTCCTTCTAGCATTTCTCCCACCAGCTTCTCAACCTCATATTTCTGCACTTGAGGGTATCTGTAAGGCCTCACACTGATAGGAGATACTCCCTCTTTCAGGATAATCTGGTGCTCCTGCTCTCTGTCAGGTGGTAGTCCCACCGGAGGTTGGAACACATCTTCAAATTCCTGCAGAAGAGGCTGAACTAACGCAGGAATGGGTTTTTCTTCCCCCTCCTGCTGATCCTCCAAGCTCTGCAACTCCACAAGGAAACCTCCTCCTTCCTCATGGATAATTTTCACCATCGACCTGAGTGACACTCCAGCTCTGGACAATCCTGGTTCCCCTTTCAGCTTCACCCTCTTTCCTTCTACCATCAGCTCCATCACCATGGTCCCCCAGTTCACCTTGGTTTCACCCAAGGTCTGTAGCCACTTCATGCCCAGAATGACGTCTGTGCTACCCAACCTCAGGGGTAGGAAGTCCTCCACCACCCTGATCTCCTATAGCCTCATCTCCACCCCCTTGCAGATCCCAGTGCTGGACTCAATCTTTCCTGTCCCCATCATCACCCCATAACTGCCTGTCTCAGTAGGCTCCATTCCCAACTCCTCCGCCACCTGAGTGGATATGAAATTGTGGGTGGCTCCACTGTCGATCAAAACTACTACCTCCCTCCCAAGGATCTTCCCCTTCACCTTCATCGTATGGCTAGGAGTGAATCCCATCACAGAATTGAGGGATACCTCGGCTATCTCCAACTGGGGATCAATCTGCTCCTCATCAGAATCATCACCCTCCTCAGGCGCCTCGTCTATATAGACGGTGAGAGCCCGAAGAGCGCGATCCTTGCACCTGTGCCCTGGAACAAACTTCTCCTCACATCTGAAACAAAGGCCCTTGGCCCTCTTTTCCTGCATCTCCTCCTCAGTCAATTTCTTGAAACTCCCAGCCGATCTGGTCACCCCGCTCTTCTCCTTCCCACTCTCTTTAAGGACACTAGGGCTTGGCCCTTTTGGAGCCAAGTGGTAGTTGTCCTGGTGGGACCCCCTGAGTGGTTGTTCCGCCAACTTCGGGAGTTGGTCTTCTGGTTCTCCACCAGCTGAGCCAACTCCATGGCCTCCCTCAGGTCCCTCGGTCTCATGACCTTCACAGCATCTCTAATTTCTGGCTTGAGGCCCTTCATAAAGTTTCCCCCCAGAGTGCTGTTCGATAATCCCTCCATGTCACCCACCAGACTCTCAAATTTTTTCCGGTACTCTTCCACTGTTCCCTCTTGAGTGAGGGCGTAGAACTGTTCTGATATCTCCCATGGGCTGCTCCCCCTGAATCTCTCCCTGATAGCCTCCTTGAAGTCCCTCCAGGACCTCACCGGTTCCCACTTATCCATGTACTTGAACCAGGCAAATGCCGCCCCTTCCAAGCACATACTAGCAGCCATCAGTCTCTCCTCCTCCATCAGGCCGTTCACTGCAAAATACCTCTCCACCTTGTGGATCCACTCATCCACATTTCCCTCCTCGAACACTGGCATTTTCAGCTTTCTGGCCCTCGCGTCCACCCCGTATGCCCTATTCCCCCCATGACCTCCTCTGTCCCAAGCTATGGGATCTTCCCAAGTTCCTCTTTCACCATATCGGGGCTCATCCTCCCTCCTTGGCCGTCGGTAGCCATCTTCCCCTCGTGCCCCGCCATGGTGGTTATAGATCCCCCACGGCCGGTCCACTGGGTCGGGCCTCCGACGTCGCCAATCATCTCCTCTTCCTTCCCGGAAGTCTCTCCTTCTGTCATGTTCTTCTCGCCTAATGGACTCCTGAGGTGGCATCCTCCCGTTGCTGTTAAGCAGTTCCACCTCCTCTTCCTCTTCTGGATTCACCTTCTCCTTACCCCTGCTCCCACTACCTTCTCCTCTTTCCTCCGCTGGCACCGCCCGAGCTTGCCCCTCCAACAACTTCTTCATCATTTCCTCCAAAGCCATGAATTTCCCTTCCACATTTTCACTAAATGTGGCCATCTTCTCTTCCAGATCCGCCTTAAGTTGACCCATCTCGGTCTCCAAGACTTCTACCCGCTTAGATGCCATGGGAACCAACGAGATGCCTCCGGATCCACAAGGAAAAACTTCCGGACAGCAAGAATCTCCCTCCAAACAGTCAAAATCTGCTGTTTTCAGGGGAAAACAGCCTCCGACAACCCAAAATCTGCAAAATTCTACAGCGAAACAGTGGAAAAACAGCCCTCCACCGTCCGGATCTCGCTCTGATACCAATTTGATAGGAAATACTTGGGTTCGCAAGTAAACCTAACCAAAATCAATACCAAAACAAGAGAAAACTGCTGTTTTCAGCAGAAAAACAGCAAATCGCAGCAGTTTTAGTGGAGAAAACTCAAGGAAAATGAAGAAAAACAATATATTTCACTAGTAGATTCGAGAACACAGACAAAGATACAATTTCCTTCAATCCGAGAGGAAGGAATGACTCTCCAAATCTCTAGCCGTAGCCTAGAGCCCAAGAACACAAACCCTAGATCTCCCAACCAAATTCAAATGCAAGATAATCCCCCCTTTTCCTCCTAACCTCCTAGTTAACCATAAAGGAGTTTTACAAAATGTCTAAACAGCCCCTCGCATTCAAAATTTCCCTCCCAAAATTCTTCCCTGGCCCCCGTCGCCTTTGCTCCCTCCGCTCGGTTCCGCCTGTTGGCTGCGGTTCCGTCGCGAGAAGACCCGGACCGGTCCGGGTTGGACCGGTCCAGCCGGCCCAGGATGGGCCGGCGTAACAAAGGATAGTCCCTTTTAAGTAGTACAACTCTCGGAGTGGATGACTCCGGGGAGTTGACGTAGGTCAAGATTGACAGAACCACTATAAAATTTTCTAGTGTACTTTTTCCGTTTTCCGCATTTTACTTTCTCACTTTTAATTTTCACTATAACTGCATGGTAAAAAATCAAAAAAATTATTTTGTTGTGACAACTAGAATTTCATCATCACTATTTTTCAATGCATATTTAATTTGATAACATCCGCATTCAAAAATTAAAATTGCTTATTTCTAAGTGTTTTGAATAATCGAAAAAATTAATAGTACTGCTGTTTATGATTAATTTTTAAATATACCAATTCATCCCCACCCCCCACCCCCCCCCCCCCCCCTCTTGGAGCATCTCGTACTTTCAAGTGGTATTAGAGCAAGGTCTCAAAAGAGTGTTTTAGAAAATCTAGAGAAATACGACCCATGGCACATTTTGATAAACGTAACACTGCGGAGAGTTATTCCATAGTCCGTCCACTATTATTTGACAATATACCGTTTGATTTTTGAAAAATTCGAATATCTACGTTTTTACAATCTATATACTACCACATGTGGATGTTGGTACAAAAAGGTTACACTGCACCTTTTCAGCTTTTGAATGGCGTTAAGACTAAATTATCATTTAGTGAATGGAGCAATGAGGATAGGAAACTTGCGCAGTTAAATGCAAAATGCTTGAATTGTTTCTTTTGCGCGTTGAAATCAGAAGACTGTATGAGAGTGTCCACTTGTACTACTGGTAAGGAGATCTGGGATAGATTGTGTAACACATACGAAGGAACTAGTGAGGTTAAGCAGTCTACGTTAAACATATCACTACATGACTACGAACTCTTTCGCATGAAACCTAGTGAGAGACTATATCTGAAATGTATACTAGGTTCACCCAGATAATGACATCCTTGTATGCACTAGGTAGAGAGATCTAATTCTGAAAAAGTCAATAAAATTTTGAGATGCTTTCTCATTTGTACTTAAATCATTAAAACTATTCAAAAATATGAGGCTTCCATTGGAGCTAATCACAGCATTATAAAGAGTTTTCAGGTTTGTACATATTGCTAAGGTCTACTTTATTTCCCTCATTTGAAGGGACCTAATCAACCGTTGCATCTGTGGATATGATAGACTCTCCAAATGAAAAATTGGTAGTTCAATCAAGGTCATTTAAACTATTGCATGGTTGATGTTTGTAATTACTAAAAGAGTGAATAAAATGAGATTAGCATGATCTCTAAATGACGCAACAGAGCCTAATTGTTTAATATCAATAATAGTTAGAGAAATATCTTTATCCCCATTTTTAGTAGATTGAAAACCCATCTTTGGTAACGCTAAATTCCAATTAAATGTGGAAATTGCATTTGAAGAGATAGTTCAAGAGATGGAATTGAAAATAAATTTCCAGGAACTATGCTTCTCTTTTGTAGACATCTGCTTTTCAGCATAGCGATGTCCTTCCATTAGAAAATTCAGCATATGTCATTTGATATGTTAACCAACAATCATTTGGAATGATGAACATTTCATTTGGTTAAAATATATAATTAGATATATACAATTTTGTAATTATTATTATTGTTGTTGTTGATGATGTTGTTTTTTAATTAAATATGTAGGGGTCTTTGTTTTGTTAAAACTTTTGGCAACCTCATGGCGTCCCCTCCCCGTAAATGGAGGTTGGGTAGGCACTTGCCTTTCAATCCACCCAGTCAGATCAAAGATTCAACAACCGAAGGCTTCAGGACAATGACTAATCTCGGCACAAATCTTCAAGTCTTCAAAGTGAGGTACATGTTATTCATTTGATTTTTTTCTTACAAACACTCTTGCACACTCATATACTCATGTCGCCGTTAGCAGGATGGGCAATCAACTTGCAATCTGTGCATGACACCGGGTTTAGCCATTCGCAGGAGTGGGATCAAATAGAGTCAAATGCACAATCCGCAAATGCGATGGATAAGGAGTGGGCAATTTGGCTGGTCGGGTCGCACGACGTGAGACAGAGATGGTGCGGATGGGTTCGGGCGCTGGAGATCGTAACAAGGGGTCTCGATGCAATAGAGGTAGATCGAGCGAGAGAGGGATCGAACGAGGGTAGTGCGCAGGAGTCACACGGGCGAGAGGGAACATGCGGGATGGAGGACTGAAGGTCATAGAGAGGCCATTCGGGATCGTGCGGGACATTGTGGATGAGTTCGGTAGAGCGTGAAGGCTCGTATGCTTGGCACTCGCGTTCGGCTGAGAGAGAGAGAGAGAGAGAGAGAGAGAGAGAGAGAGAGAGAGAGAGAGAGAGAATGGGAGCAAGTCGAGAGGCTTCGCCTGGGACGTAGAAGATTGGCATGAATCTCCATGAATCACCGGTGGGAGACAAGAGCAAGTCGTTCCTACGTGCATAAGAGTCGAATGAATCCACCACTCATGCATGTAGTTTTGAGGAAACAAAATAGTGTCCGTTCAGTTGTGTCATTTGGGAACGAGCGGTTGCATGAGTGGGGCCAATGGCTGATTTGTGGTCAACAGTATTCAAAGGATGAAAAACAAAAAAAAATGAAATGTGAACTTCAACATGTCAAGAAAATACAATAACGCCATATGTCTCACAATACAAGAGAAATAACTTGTAAGAGATATCAGAGAAAGAGGATTAAACAAATACTAAAAAAAATTACAAACTTCAAAAATTCCTCAAAAATGGCGCCATCATTTCATTGAAATGATATTTTGAATTCTCATAAGTTATAAACGAATTTCTTGTGATTCTCTTCTTTTTCATTCCCATTTATCCCATCTTCTTTCTCTTCCCAATTCTTTTCAACCTTCACAAAAACTCAAGTTTATCTTATGGTTACACCAAAATTAAACTTGCATGCATTAACTTATATAGCTACCAACCTAATGCAAAATTACCTAACATATTTTCAAAATTTCACACAATAAGCTTTATACCTATCTCACCACGTGATTCATGAATATGTATTAAGTCAACAACTAAGCTTTCATACAAGATGTTTGAAGCATGTCTCTTCATGTAATTCAAGCATGATATTAAGTCAGAAATTAACATTTGACTAACTAAATACACTTGATAAGATTCAGTAAAATCTCTAGAATCATTTGATTTCATAATTTAATGATTTACAATAAAAAAAATGCATCCAAGTTTAATTAACAAGACCATAGATAGACATACTTCAAAGGAGGAACCTTCCGATTCTCGGCAGGACTGAGACCACTAAGTAATGCCTTCCGAGCATGTATGACAAAATGGTTCGTTGGTGACTGAGAAGAAACTGTGTATATGAAGTCACCTGATAATAGAAAAAATAAATTCATCTCCATACATTGCAAGCAAGTTTACCACACTTAAGCATGTAAAACGCATAATTTGAAGATAATAATATCCACCGACATCGAGAAAATCAGTTTAATTGTTATTTGAGGAAAAACAAAAGAAGTGTCGACTATTCTCAGATAAATGGCTACGATCGTGTTTAGAAAAACAAAAAAGATAGCTTGCATAAAAGGAAACTAAGAGCAATATTTTCATCCAATCTGACTGTATAAATAGGACAACTCTTGGTCGTGAAAATTGTTGAAATAATCAAATGAAATTATTAAAGCACAACAACTTTAATCAATATTCTCAAAGAAAATAATCTTGAAAGTTGAAATGAACAGAACTACACAGTGCCACTGCAATCTTATAACGCAAGACATCCAAGCGGGGTATGAAGTACTTCTGAAAGAATAAACAGAAGAAGGTGCTAAATTTTAATGCCAAAATAAATTATTTCATGAACACTGTAAGTATTGTCAAAAGTTTTTTGGGAATAAAATCCTTGTTTTTCATGAACATGAGAATCTTTAGATATTTTGTGCTATTCTATATAATATTTAAGTTCCAATGGTCCCAAGGGAGAAGAGGTACAGGGTGTCACATTAGACAGTGATATTTTAAACAAATTGGTACTGTATTTTGCAGAAATTAAATATTTCCTATTAAAAAAACACCTGCACTTTGAAGATTTAAGCTAGAAGATAAACCAAACTACATAAGCTCAGGGAGGAACACCTTAATTGATTCGGGTAAGCTCTAGAAACAACCTAAAGCTAAGAACGTAAAGTATTTCTATTTGGAGTATAAACGTTTAATTGTTTAAATCGATATTTATGAAATTAACAAAATAGCTCCAAAATTATATTTCCCCACTCAATCCGCATTCCTGAAAGGAAACAATAACAGAAATATAGTATAGCCAACATAAGAAATAAGGCCTTACAGAGTTCATTATATGAATCACGATCATCAACACCTATTCTGCATTTCACACTAACAGGAACGTCAGAATTGGCAGCAATAGCAGACATAGCATGTCCAACAAGCTTTAGACAATAGAAACAAAAATTTTTCAACCAAGAGGAAGAAGTGGAAGAAATATAAGATAAAACAGATAGTAGGAATAATATTAATTAGGTTTTTACGAACCTTGCGTTTCTTAAATTAAACAACAAACCTTTGGATTGAACATAAGGCGTGCACCAAAGCAACCATGACCAGCAACTTTTCCACTAGGGCAGCCGCAGCTGATATTATATTTAGAACAAAATGCAAGAATAAGAGTAAGAAAAGACACGAGATGATGATACATGGTACATTTAAAAGTTTAACCAACTTTAAGTTGATTTCATCATAAGAGTATAAATTTGCAAGTTCAGCAGCTTTTGCCAAGTTCTCCAAATTGCTTCCACCAATCTGAAGAACAATTGGGTGTTGATCTGGGGAGAATGCCAAGAACCTATCCTGAAAATTTTAACACAAAAAATAGCCATAGGATTAATAATCGGTAAATATCCTTCTACAAAATTTATAGAACATTGATGAAATATGAACGAAGGGGAATGATAGATGTTATTTTGGTTTTTTCTTTTTCCTAATTACATAATTGAATTTTTGCATTTATTTTTCTTGTAATGCATTGTGTTAATGTAATTGATATGATTTATGTTGGCAATCTCAATTTAGTTAGATTTCAAGTGCTAGTCACGCTGAAGGAGTAATTGTAGACATTTGAATAACATATGGTGCATCTGGTGCAATTGGAGGCCTCAGACACCCAAGTGCCCAATCTCAAATTTTGCAATTTTTTTTTTACACGGAGCATGGCGTCAGGGCATTTGACCCAGTGCCTGAGAGCCTGACCCGTGCCCATGCACTTGACTCTGATGCCTAAGCACCAATTACATATTTTTGGAGTTCCATTCCAATTCAAAAAGGATATTCAAGTGCCAAGCGCCCGATTGCATGTTAGCCCCATTTTAAGCGATTGATGAGCAAAACATTCCTAGTTTTAGAGGTAGAATTCAGAAGGAAATAAAAGTGACATTGTTAAGTACCATGTTGGATCATAGAATAGAGATGCCTATGTGAACCCATGTAACTGTAGGGATCCCTTATGACAAATTATTGAAATCTACTATCATTAAATTTACCCTAGAGATAGAGGTAGGCAGTAAGAAGACAAGATACAAGTTTAGTGCCATACATTATAGCGAACACTGAAGAAGGTGTTGTAGACCTGGCTGTGGGAGAGCCCTAGCCTTGAGAGACTACGCCTTGCTGACCATCCACAACATACCACAGGCTATTGTCAACCATGGGATCCAACATAATAATTTTTAGATTAAGCTAGCCATGCTTCAGATCATCCAAAACTAGTAGCTTGGAGACTTAGCCACTAGAGACCCGAATTACCACATTATAAATTTCTAGAGATTTGAGTTATCTTCAAGTTCAAGAAGATATATGACAATGTGTTGACCTCTATAACCGGATACAAAAAAAAAAGGAGAATTAAAAATTTCTTTTTGCTGAAATCATACCTGCCTGGATCCCACAAATCCTGCCGAAGTTCCGCCGAGATACTGTGCAGCAGCGCCATTCGTGTCTCATCTGCGTAAATCCTGCCTAAATCCTGCAATCTCTCCTCGGTCAAGCGCCCAAATATGTCGTTAAATACAAAAAGTCTTCAGCTCCTCTCTCTTCCACACACGCGAAATCTCCGCTCCTTCCCACGCTCGATCTCCTTTACCGATGTCGACTCCCTGCTCCTCCTTCGATGCGAGAAGCTTCCGAAGCTCCTCCGACTTCCCATGCCGCAACTCCACCCGGCCACCGACTCCCTCTTCGTCATCCAGCCACCAATCTAGAAAGAGAGGAAGAAAGAGAGAAAGAGAGAAAGAGAGGAGAGAGCTCCCTACCTTGCCCGATCACCAGGTCGAACCCCTGCTTCTGAATCCCCATAGCCAACTTAGCCTCCTACCTGAGCCCTTCTTTACTCCTTCGACGACGTCCCTTCTGCCTATTGGATCGGAAGTTATAACATTTCGATCGGAAGTACTGATGGGAGCTTGCTGTGTGAAGAAAACCTTCATCCCTCTCGTGCGCTTCTTCGGCCAAATCGTGTAAATTGGCCTAACTAAGAGGGAGAGGGAGAAACATTAAGCTTTAATTATAGTTATCTTTAATTAATCAAGATTATTATGATTAATTACGACATTTTAATTAAATAATTATAGTTAATCTTATTAATGATAATAATTAATTTTAATTAGAATTGATTTTATTTAATTATAATTTATAATACTTAATTATTATTAATTATAATTTATTAATTATAATTTATTAAAGTTAATTAATGTTCGTTAGTTATAATTAAAGCTAATTATAATTATTTATTTTAATTAATTTTAATAAGCTATAATTAATTATGGTTAATTAATTAAAAAAATTATGATTAGTTAATTAATTATGACTACTTAATGTCAATTATAATTAATTTTAAAAGAGAGGGAGGAGATAGGATAATTAATTTATAATTAAATATAATTAATTATAATATGATTAATTATAATTAATTTATAGTTTATTATAAATTAAAATTAATTTCTAAATTAAGTATAATTAATTATAATTAATTTGAAATTTATTATAAATTAAAAGCCTCCTCTCACCTTGATCTACGTGCTAGCACTACCTCGCTAGTCGCCAAAGTATAAAATTCTAAGTTTGGGAGAACTCGCTCTCGGCACTTGCAACGGGGCGAATAACTACCCATGCGCGCTTTTCTTAGCACGGTGGGAGGAAATTCGCTCCGATGCTTGTGGTGAGGCGGGTAATCCCCCTAAAGTCTTTTTTCGGTGGTCGTGGCGCGCCAAGGGACCACCCATGCACACTTTTCTTAGCGTGGTGGGAGGAAACTTGGTTCGGTGCTTACAACGAAGCGGGCAATCCCTATGCGTGATTTTCTTAGCACGGTTGGGCAAAAATATAAGTACCCGTACACAAGGAAAAACTTTTTTTTTAATATCCGCTTTTAAAGACCCATGCACACATTTCTTGGCGTGATGGATGACCAAAAAAACTATGGCCGCAGTGTCTCACAACACCAACCGTGCATGTCTTTCTTGACATGGCGGGTAGGCTGCCTCTTGGTTTTTCCCCTAAACAGGGGAGACGTAGGGAGGCTGCCGAAATTTTGTCCAAAAAAGGACAAAGACTTGGAACAAACATTGGACTTTATTTGGACATTGAAATGAACTTGAAAATGATATAAAGAGCTTTAATTCATTTGAACCTAAATGAAAAATACAAAGGATATGCTATAATCTAAACCTCATTTGAGCATGACTAGAACAATAATGAGGACTTGCAATTTGACCTATGAGGATTTGAATCAAATTTAACCAAAAGAATTTGAACTTGCTACCTGAACAAATAAAGTGAGCTTAAACATGGACCAAAGTTGACAAGGACAAAGGATGAGCTTGAACTCAAACTCAAATGAAAAATAGAGGACTTAAGCACTTACAAAAGACTCGAACAATTTGAACTTGAGCAAAAACTCGAAAGGACCGTGAAAGACTTGTAAATGACATAATCAGGCTTCTTGCTATAATACCTTTAACATATAGCAAAATTTGCATGAGAATTATGGAAACTGATTTATGATATTCATCTCAACCACACAATCATGTGGTTTAAAACTATGGTGATTCGGAACTATTATATCCAATATTAATATGTGAACAAATAATAGAGGAGCCCCATGAACATTGAGAGAAAGTATACAGCAAGCATAGTAGATTGTTGACAAATGTATGTGGGGAAATCTTCCTACAAGTCAGAACACAAAAAAATCTATAGTTGATTCATGAAGGCCACGTCAAGTAGAAAGCAAGTTGCTAATTGGCATCAAAAAGTTAGTGTTACCATTCATATTGTGAGAACATCGTGGAGGATACAATGATGCACTTGCAACCAACAACTTGAAGCTTTCCAATTAGCATTAAGAGAGTTCTTGTCAACTTAAATGCTCACTACTCAAGAGGAACAATGCACATACAAGAAAGTGCAGCCATTAACATATGATTGGGAACCTGAACGTAGTGCTTGCATAAATATATCAACTCATTTGTGAAAGAAAAATTTGTAATAAACAGATAAATGGAGAGCAAGATGAGTATGATCCACACAGTCAAGCAACATACTTAATGAAATATTCATGAATGGAGGCAAGAGGTATACAATGATATGCTCATGAACAACGCATGGAATGTATACAACAACATGCGAATGTAAAATGAGATCAAGATTCTTAAATTCATGCAATGATTTACCCATGAGTAGTGCAGTGGTATGCTCATGAACAGAATTGGAGATCTAACAATGTATCTACGATGGGCATGCTAAGCAGAAAAGCCTACAAAGATTATCCATACCACCTGTGACAATACTGTGGTAAGCATACATTCATATCCACTACAAACATAAAGAAAGTGATCATTACAGTATTTTGGGGCCAACACTGAGCAACGCACAATGTGCCTACAAGCAGTAACCGATGAACATCATAAGGAGACACAATACAAAAGAGCTACCACAAATATTGTTCATCTAATAGTGACAATAATAAATGTAAATGTATAGCACCTACAAGTTGTTGTAGCAAAGAATATAATAATATCCCTACACATACACTATAGTTTGTATACACATAGATACACTAAAAGGGTGTATGCAATCAAGCACATACATGGGCCCTGGCGAGCGTGTTATGGGTGTACACGTGACGTCTAGGGATGCTGCACTGGTCAATAAGTGAATTCAAAGTCGAGTCTGATGCTCCTGTGCAGGTACATAGGAGTCGACAAGGCTCGAACCCTTAAATAAATGTCCAATCACGAAGTCGATCAAGATAGTTATTTTATACATTCATATAAGACCTTTAAGGTCTATAATCAAGAGAATTCACTAATAAACGCATAAAGCCTACGAAACTCGATCCTCCTAAGCAGGTAAATAGGAGTTGACAGAATTCAAATCATCGGACAAATATCTAATTGACTGATTCTAGGGACAAGTATATTTGTTTTAACACATTTATATTAGGCCTTCAAGGACTATAACAATAAAAAAGCATTCACAAAACCATAAAGCCTATGAAACTCGATCATCTATCGACAACTCGATAGAGTCGACAAGGTTCAATCAACAAATGGATATGATCCTAAACACCTCGATGATGGCCGTGTTGAATGTTTATCTCAACCGGAGGTGTTCACAAACACTTTCAAATACTTTCCAAGCTCCACCCAAATACCCAAAATTCGAAATTTTAAAAATCATCTAAATGCAAGGTATTAAAAATTAAAACTCAATCATCAGCCTCTCAAAGCAAAATCCATCTATCCTCCACAACCGTTTGTCAAGATGAATAAATTTGAATATAACTTCAGCTCACATAGTGCTAATGCCTAGTCGAAAATATCACTAGGATCCATTCTCAAACAATCTCCTGCCAGTAAGGACGTGGTACATGTCCTCTGACCAGTAATTTTGCCGCCAAATGGCGCTGCAGGATAAACGGTTATGATCCGGGGCCCTCTGAACTGAGTGGTTTTGCCACCAAATGGTACCACAAAATACTGGTTATGGGCAGAGCTGATACGTTCCTTAATGGCATCAAATCCTTGAGATACGAATCAATAGGATATGATTGATAGGGTACAAAGCCCTTTGTTAGCTAAGGTGAATTCAAATTTCTCCCCTTAGACAAACATTCCCCCCATGTCGACAAGATACCCTTGGACGAAGCAACTCATGGCTGCCGATAAGGATCCTTCTGTCAGGTTGGGTCGACTACCTCCTCTGAATAAGTAGACCAAGGATCATAATGGCCCAGGGTGACTGAACTATGGGATCTTGATCGGGTCTATCATCCATTCCCTCACCATCTGCTTTAAATGCAAAATGGTGAAATTTTTAATTTTAAACACCAAATCTTTCAACCCTTCAAATTTCCAAATCAAAACCCAATGCTGCTACTATATGTCAGATAACACGTATTTACACGTATATGATCGACAGCTAGCCTTAATCAAAAGTTCTCTCTCGTTACCGAGAGGGGTATTAAATATAAGAGCTTGCGCCTATAAGAAACCAGAACTCAGATCATAAAGTCCTCACAAAATGAGGGTGAAATCTCTGGGTAGTATCTTATCTACAAATTCATCTTCCTTCCAAAATTTACCTCGAAACTTAATTCTGTTAAAACTCTCCCCCCCCCCCAAAAAAAAAGAAAAAAAAACAACAGTCGGACGGAGGCTGGGGCCGAGTTTTTGGAGCCCACACAATGATATAAGACTAACATTGTTCCAATTATCACTATGAAACCAAGCCGAGCTAGCCGGGTCGGGTCGTGACAAGAGAGACTGGTATCAGAGCAAAGGTTTAATAATGATCAATGAAAGAGCCTATAGGATGATTGAATCTCTTGTCAGGACCCGGCCTGGCTAGCCCGATAATAACGAGGCGGGAACAGTCGGTCATACGGATAACACATATAAAATATAAACAATTACATTTAAAACTTTAATATCAGTACATAAACATCATTCAATAATATGAAAGAGCCACTAATAACATTAAACTGAAAGAGCCACTAATTTAGGGTTATTAGTAGCTCTTTCATATTATTGAATGATGTTTATGTACTGATATTAAAGCTTTAAATGGAATTGTTTATGTTTTATATGTGTTATCCGTACGACCGACTGTTCCCGCCTCGTTATTATCGGGCTAGTCGGGCCAGGTCGTGACAAATAAGTCATTTAACTATGATCTATGCTTAAAATAATTAATATTTCAATGTCACGAGTCGGGTGTGAATGTCGTGTCAAGTATTAAGAGGGGAGAGAACAACATTGTTGGGAGTTGGGTATCGATGTCAAAACAGTGTCAGCCCTCAATGTTGATAGGATGTCAGTCGTCGATGTTGAGATAACATTAAACAATAATGAGATGATGATACAGCACGGGAGCGTGATTGTGGGTGTAGAAATTACTGGCGTGAGCGTAAAGGTCAAGACAACATCAGACTTCAATTTTGAGATGATTTTAAAATATTGGTGTCGTGATGACATCAGGCATCGATATTGAGACGACATTGTGCGTTGTTGTGAAACCCTAGTCATGACCTGCTATAGAGAAATAAAGAATGGGAATATTTGGTGAATAGGTTATTGTCTACGGACAATTGATTTGGGATTGTGGAGAGAAAATAAGAAATTTCATTTTTATTTTTGAATAAATATAAATTTGAAGTACAATTAATTATATTTAAAAAAACATAAAATATTTAAGACATGTATTAGACATGAGTGTCCACTTTATTCTTTATATTATTTTTTAATCAGACTCATCTTTGGTGTGTCTAACACGTGTTGAAGGCGTGTAGAACATGTGTCATGTCTGATACGTGCAGACTGTGTACCTCTATGATGAAAGGAGTTGGTGCATCATAGGATGCCACTTTCTAGAGGCTATAGACCTCCATTTAGAAAAGATACTTATATCAAGAACATCGAGGACCAAATGGTTCAGCTACCTCAACACCAATTTGCAAGGCAGCCTGATGCTCTCCGGACCAAAAATGAAACAAAACCAAGTGAGTAGGTGAAGACTGACAGTTTGAGAAGCAACAAGTAGTGTATCGAGCCAGGGCCAAAGAGAAGCCCAATTCTAAGCAGAGAACAAAGAAAAGGATACTAAAAGGGGTGGGAAGCCAAAATGCTAGCTATTCCTAAACAATCCATTATTAAATGTCCCACCACAATCATACCCTCAGTGATTCCAGAAGCAAAAGCTCTATAAACAATTTTTCAAGTTCCTGGATGTATTCAAATAACTTCACAGAAAATTACATTTACAGACAAATTGAAACAAATGCTAAGCTATGTAAAATTCATGAAAAATATACATTCCAATTAAAGAAACTTGGGATACAAAAATGTAGCATTTATTGAGGGGTGCAATACAATGCTGCAAAGGAAACTGCCAACTAAACAAAAAGACCTTGGCAATTTTATTATTTTGCTTTCATTTTGCTTTCAATTTACAAAAAGTTAGAATTAAGAGAGATAAAGCTGACTACAGTATCAATGCAACTAGCAAATGGTTCGGTGAAATATTCCGATTGCATTGTGAAAGATGTGCTAACAAAATTCGACATGTTTATCTTCTTAATAGATTTTATCATTCTTGATATGGACGACGAAGACCCTAAGTACCTGGACATTTTGGGGCAACCATTCTTAGCGGCGAGAAGAGTCAATATTGGTATTCACAAGGGATAGTCGCATCTCCAAGTATAGCATGAACACAAGCATCAATCTGAGGAGACTTGTCGCCATATAAATATTGAAAATGTCAACCATCAGGAGCTCCAAGTTGCTTCTTTGACACCAAGAAAATTTGGTGCGAAGCAACTTAATAACTAGGAAGAAACAGGCTGACGCACTGGACAATACATGATAGGAGGTGAGCTATGTTGAGTTGAACTAAGCGCTCGTTTGAAGGCAGCCCAACTTTTGTCATAATATTAAAAAATTTAAGAGTGATGTGTTTTTTTTTTCAAAAAATAAATAAATATTTTTTTGGCACGTCGTTGCCAGACCCCGCACCGACGCACTAGTCTAATATTTCAAGAGATTTACATCTCCCATGCATAATTCAACCCAAAATCCCAGGAACTTGAACTAGGCAACTAAGTGCATATCATGATTTTTCTAGAATTCTCATCACGTAATTTGAAGGACTAGGCCAACACCTAGGCGTCTAGCCAACTATTAATGAAAATTTTAGTGCTTTCAAATCGTGGAATAAGATAAATGTATGTGATTGATTCTCTGCATGTGACCATTGGAGTATTGGAAACACTTGTCCACATTTAATCTACTAAAAGACATGCACGAAAACAAATGGCTAACATGCATTGAGATTGCCAACATATGCAATCAATTGAAGTAATGGTGGGGGACACTAAGGCGACATTTGTGGATAGTCATGCTCTATTTGGAAGCTATAAATAAGAGGTAATTGCTAAGGAAAACTCACACCACCTCCAAGCAAAGCCCTCAAACATATTCAGAACCTACCTCTACGGGATTTCAGTAATCCCCATCGACTATTACAATTTGAAATGGCACGCAAAAGCGAGTCATCATCCGTGTAGCCCTACAATGTGAGAAAAGTCTGCACAATTGCCACCGTCGGGCGCTACACCCACTCCATTATCACCAAATTCTACATAACAAAGCAATGATTCTACAACCCCGAGGGTGCAATTGAAAAAATGATAATCGAAAGGGGCCAGGAACTCTTCACCTAGCATGCAGCCCTCGTCCCAATGGTCCAGGAGTTCTATGCCAACGCAAAGGACCGTAGGGATGAAAGTGCATTTGTCCAAGGGAAGTGTTATTCAAAAAACCGAATATAAATACATTCTACGAGCTAGTCGACATCAAAAACAACAGGTACTCATATTTCTTGAGAGAAAGGACTGATTATGACAGTATCATCCATTTTCTAATGGCACCAAAACTAGGAGGAGAAGACTTATCAACTTTCCTAAGTCTAAACACTACCCCCCAGGCATAGCACTATTTCATTTCTACAAGGTTGCTGCCTAGCGGGCGCCTGAGCAATATAAAAAAAGAGCACATAGCGCTCAACTTCGCCATTCAGCAACAAAAGTCAATCAAAATTGAGCAACTCATAGTCAGTGATCGGAACTTAAAGATAATAGATTAAGGATTCCATAGTAGTGTGGAAGACATTAATGACTAGGTTTGCAAAAGTTAAAAAAACAATTCTGAAAGGTAGAGTTGTGCAAGTAAAAGAATAAACTGAAGAGTTATGCCAATAAAGAGATCAAATATATATTATAGGAGAGGTGTTCTTGAAGCATCAGCTTAGAATTAGTTATCACACAAGCGAATTTTTCACCAATCATAGATATATTAGCTATGCCAACAAGCTGGCGCCCCTATGAGTGCAGCAAAAGAAGTGCTACATCCAAAGTCTTCACTCACATAGCAAAAGATTCTGAAAATGTAATAGTGTGCCTGTGCACTGGCACAAATGCAGGAGTTGTCAGATATGAGCATTGATGCCCCAGCCAAAAATGAGCCCCAAGAGCCCCATCATTATTCATGTCAAAAGGAGAGCATTTTACTGGATAGGAGCAATTTTTTGGCCTAAGTGTCCAGCTGAACAGGTTGGAGTAGTGACAGCACCACAGTAAGGAGCTTATCGAAACAAACCTAACTTATATTATAGAGAGCAGCCAGCAGCATTACGATTGAGTCAACCAATTCAACATGTCCCTTCTGGACATGTTTTCAAACAGGCACATCAATGCTGGCTCTGGAAACACTTCCCGCCGCCACCATAATACACTGAGCCCTTTAGAACAACTTTGAGGAGAGTGACAATCAGCACCCTCACTTTAGGAAGTTCTCTGTCCTCAATCTCTTTAAACATTTTTATGATTATCTTTTTTTTTTATATTGAATACATTGCGGACAATGTAGAATTAAGTGTGAGGAGAATCTTCTTTTGATGCACTTCTTGTTAGGCATGATTAATTTATATGTTGCGGTATATGTTGTCTCCTTTTGTTTGTTAAAGTCTGTTGTCAAGATATTAACATGTTTTGTATTTTGTTTTTCTTAAGCTATATTGTACATCAGGATGAAAACTTAAAATTATTTTCAAAATTCAAACTCAATTTTAAAATTCAAACTCAAATTTAACATACATACACATTTACAAGCGAGCTATTCTGCTATAGTGCAAGATTGTAAGTAGGATCTTCCTCCTTACAAGGACTAGAGTTAACAAGACTAATGAAATCCTATCCAGCATCTTCACAATAAGTGCTAAATGAGATTGAATGATACGCAAGTAATGAAACCAATCCTCTGTTAGCAAGTGGATAGAGTTGAGATTCAAAATAATAAAATTCAAAATAATAAAATGCAATCTTCAAAATGCCCCTATGATGGGCATATTCTATTACACATATAATTGGAGGTGCTACTTTCAAAAAAAAAAAAAATTAATTGCAAAGTTAAATGTTTCAAACACGCACTCTGATGATGGTAGTATTAATAGAAATTTTCAACTGATGAGTTTCATATCACCGCCCCAAATTCTAAAATTAACTATTTTAGGGCCAAAATTTCTAAAAATACAAAAATACAAAATATAAAAATGCTTAAGCAAAATCTACCGTCTAAAACATAAAGTAAATATACATCCACCCTCTACAATAGTTTGATATAGAAAAAAAAAATTAAGATTAATCTCATCTCATAAAGAGATCATATCATATCAAGCATGTCACAATAATTAAACTCAAAAAATCTCACACTAGTCAAGACATGGCATGTGTCCTCTCACCAATTTTGCTGCTAAATTGCACCATTAGATAACAATTATAATTGAGGCCACTACTTAGTGATTTTGTCGCAAGTGGATTCATTAAATTACAACAATCACTAGAGCCGGCAAGTTCTTCAACGACTTAAAAACTCGACTTATGAACATATGGTGCACTTGATAGGGCACAAAGCCCTTTGTTAGCTATGATCAACTTAAAATTATCCCCTTAGATAAATATCCACCCCAAGGCTCTAAGAACGCCTTAGATAAAGAAAACCATGGGTGGCGACAAGGATGCTTCGATTATATTTGTCGACTATCTAAGCTAACTAAGT
This sequence comes from Dendrobium nobile, assembly GCA_022539455.1. Lineage (NCBI taxonomy): Eukaryota > Viridiplantae > Streptophyta > Magnoliopsida > Asparagales > Orchidaceae > Dendrobium > Dendrobium nobile. Next base: position 49,968,144 of record CM039726.1, read on the forward strand.
AGATCAAGGTCCATAACAACCCAACACGATGATACTGTAAAATCTTAATCAAGTTCATCATCATTTCCCTCACCCTACTTAAGCAAAAGTCGATAAATTATTTGCAATTCTAAAAACCAAAATTATTGTTCATACATGCTATATGCACTTGGCATCTAATGACTAGCATTAATAAAAAATTCTCTCTCATCACTATAACAAATAGTTAACCGTAGGGGCTTGTATTTACGAGAAACCTGCAATCAAATCATAAAATCCACGTAAAATGAGGAGAAGTCTTCGAGTAGTGTCTCATCTACAATTCAACCTGCCATCTAAGAACTTGACCTAGAAAAGAGTCAAACGTGAATACAAGCATTGAGTATTTTATGTACATCGAGACACAACCATAAAGACTAGAATACACCAAAACAAATAGCAAAGTGACCATAATATCCTAATATATGAAACAAAACGTTGCAATAATATGAAAGAGATATGACAAATGCTAATTATTATACTTCTCTTTGAAAAGATCTTATCAAAGAAGGATTGAGTGCCAGCATGACCATGATTAAAGAGAAAAAATAATCACATGGAATAGACATGATCAATTATTAAATTCCAAAACCAGCATTCCAATTGCTATCGGTTCCCAACTGAACAAAGAAAGACAAACAAGCTCTACATGTGAGCTAAAAAAACATAAAAAAAGTTCCTCATATCAAATAGGTACCAACAACAACAACAACAACGACATCAAGCCTTTATCCCACAACGTGGGATCGGCTACATGAATCCTTTTTCTCCATTGTGTCCTATTAAAAGTCAAATTCTCATTTAAATCTAATAAAGAAAGGTCATTCCTAATATTTTCTAACCATGTCTTTTTAGGTCTACCCCTACCTTTCTTAACATAAGTCAAATCTAATACCTCTACTCTCCTAACCGGGTCATCGGAAGGCCGCCGTTTTATGTGACCAAACCATCTAAGGCGACTCTCTCTAATCTTATCTTCTACTGGAGCTACTCCAACCTTTTCACGTATATGCTCATTTCGTATCCTATCTCTAAGGGTAAAGCCACTCATCCACCTGAGCATCCTCATCTCTGCCACACTTAACTTAGTATTATGCTTCTCTTTTAATGGCCAACATTCGGCACCATAAAGCATTGCAGGCCTCACTACCATCTTATAGAATTTTCCCTTAAGTTTGAGGGGTACATTTCTATCACATAATAATCCCGATGCATTCCTCCACTTCAACCATCCAACTTGAATTCTGCTGATAATATCCCCATCTATTTCACCATCACTCTGAACAATAGATCCAAGATATCTAAAACGTGTACTCTTATTAATGACTTGATCTCCTAAAGTCACAATCCCCTCACTAGGTCTAGTACTACTAAAATTACACTCCATATATTCCGTTTTAGATCTACTCAAGCAAAAATCTTTAGACTCTAAGGTTGACCTCCATAATTCAAGTTTACCTTCAACTCCCTCTCTAGTCTTATCAACAAGAATAATATCATCAGCAAAAAACATACACTAAGGTACATCCTCTTGCAAATGTCTAGTGAGAACATCCATGACTAAAGCAAAAAGATATGGGCTTAAGGCTGATCTTTGATGTAACCCAACCGAAATAGGGAAATACTTGGTCAATCCACCTTGTGTTTGAATACAAGTAATAGCTCCTACATACATATCTTTAATGATTTGAATATAAGCATTATTGACTCTTTTCTTTTCAAGAACTCTCCATAGCACTTCTCTTGAAACTTTATCATATGCTTTTTTCTAAATCAATAAATATCATATGTAGATCCTCCTTATTTTCTTTATATTTCTCCATCAAACCTCTTAATAAATGTATGGCTTCCATAGTCGACCTACCCGGCATGAATCCAAATTGATTTTGAGAAACATCAGTATCACGCCGCAGCCTATGCTCCATAACTCGCTCCCATAGTTTTAAAGTATGACACATTAACTTAATACCTCTATAATTCGCACAATCTTGTGCATCACATTTATTCTTAAAAATAGGAATTAACACACTCATTCTCCACTCATCTGGCATCTTTTTAGTCTTCAAGATAGTATTAAAAAGTTTAGTAAGCCATAAAATTCCTTCATCTCCTAAGCATTTCCACACCTCTATTGGAATATCATAAGGTCCAACAGCTTTTCCACCCTTCATTTTCTTTAAAGCCTCTCTAACTTCAGTTTTCATAATACGCCGATAAAAACAAAAATCTTTATTTTCATTTAGGGTGCTAAGGTCACTATAGTCAATCTTATTTTTGCAATCTTCATTAAAAAGTTTAGCAAAATATCTCATCCACCTTTGTTGAATATCAAATAGGTACCAAGTATTAAAAAAAAAATGCATAAAACCATATTGCACAGCTGAAAAGCCTATCATGGCCCCTCTTAGAGATTATGCAAGCCCTCTAGTACTAATGTTCTTTATTTTTGGTTGAAGAAAATACTAACGCTTGAAAACTACTAAAACAACATTGTTTATAATCTGCCCTTCCTCTCATACAAGTGCAAGGGTATAAGAGTTTCCCAAGCAGAAATAAGAAGAACAAACCGACAACCATAATGTAACAAGTGCATTTACTTTTTTTTTTTTTTGTCAGGATTTGAACCAAGACATCCCCCACAAAAAGGCAAAACCAGTTGGTTACATGCTCAAAGGCTACATTTACCAATTTCAAACAAAATTGCCTCTTTAAAAAAATCAATCGCTATGGCAAATACCCGCTATTAGTCTGAGAACAGTAATGGGTCTCTTACCAAATTATCTTTTTGATGAACAATTGTCTCTGCCACAACCATTTCAGTGTAGAGCCATGCATGTTTTGATATGAGGCGAGCAAGTGTTCTATAATGATTATCTGTCCAGTCCATCATCGGAGCAACACTGGAAAAAAGAAACTTGGTTCAAATTACCAGATATCATGCAAGAATACTTTACAGTGTTGTGTCCTAAAATGATTCACCTGAACAAAGGAGGATGACTCTTACCACCATCCAAACATGTTTCTGCATTAATTTCTAGTTTCCTCTTTAAAGATTGAACTCTTTTAAATTGAGCAGAGGCATCATGAAGCATACTAATGGACTTTCGATAAGCTGCAGCATTGCCATGGTAAATAGGAATCAGCGTGCACATCAGAGTATGCATTGCTGTTTTCATGATGACGGCGTCAGAAGCATTTTCCACTAAAGCTGCATAAAAGATGAATTCTCATAAATATTCATCAGGGCAACCTGATTGAATCACATAAACGTTTAACATCTCACAAGGGTAGCAAAAATATAATTAGTGGTCTTTTTTTTTTAGTCCAGAGGATATCTTACTTGCATGGTTCTTTTTTTAAGAAAAAGGAAAAACTAAAACCCTCGTAATAACCAAAATAAATATCCATAGTACAGAAACAACTGAAAATCTTCGGGTATCTTGAGATGGGGTATTTGGACAATACATTGCAAGAAGACTTATTATTAGTTCAGCTAGCATTACAAAATCAGTAACATGGTTTCACTTTATGTTAGAATATTTCATATCATTCCAATTTGGTAGAAAACTTTTATAGGTTAAATATACAAGTTGATTCTATTCCATGTCATAACATCACAATGAGAACCAATACCTTCAATCAGACATTTCAACAAACACCTTTAAGGAAGTTTCAGACCCAAAAAAAAGCAACCTTTCGCATTCACAGAGAAATTCCACCCTTGATCAAAAACTTTTTAGTTTCCATCGTGCCTAAGTTTAAACAAAAAAATTAACAAAAAAAAAAGTCTGTCAATAGGTCTTGATGCTTCATATTTATGTCCTACGATGCCACAATCTCTAATCTACAATTTCCAATGCAAGAAATTGAGGCCATATGCTTACCGGGTCAATAAACAAGGTAGCTTGTTTAATGAATAATCGCAAAATATTTGAAAAGCACCAAAATAAATTCATAAATCGCTCATTTAAGCAAGGTAGCTTGTCAAGACTTGAGCATTGAATCTTATTATGGAGGCGAAGCGCGGAAAAGTAGAAGGACAAATATTAGGGTTTACATAGTTTTGCTCGACCAAGCTTGAGTTGTGCACGACCAAGCTTACTTTCGTCTAAGAAATTTGCCCGCCAGAGGATAAAGCAAGCACTCCACAGAGTTGGGAGGAAGAAAAGGATTGCGAGGCTGCTATATGTATAAATATTATGTGAAATTTTAGTATTAACATATGAAAATTTTTATTAATGGAATATAACACTTTTATATCTTAAGATGTGATGGATTTTTTTTCAAAAATAGTATAAATTTAGTGTTTTAAATTTATAACAAATTAATATAAATTTAAAATTAATTATTAAAATGTTTAAATAGATAAAATATATTATTATCAATAGATATTTCCTTAGAGTTTTCTCAAATAATCTCTTAATATATGTATGGTCATGCTAGGATAGAGAGATTGTTTGAAAACAACACTATAATTTTAATAGCTAAAAGGAGAACTAAAATAAATTGAATGCTAAGAATATCAAAAAGTTTTGGTTGAAAGAGAGGAGCTCTTAGTAATAGTGTTTGATTTATTAAATTCACTTTTAGCAACTTAATAACACAACAAGAAGTGCTTTTGATTCGTATTGAACATGTAGCATGAACAATAAAAGAGTTTATTGCAAAAAGATATATCAAACTATCATTAGATTGACATGTGATCAAATGTAGAATGTCACTAAGCATACAACAAACTAATGTTTTGTTATGAATTTATGTATTGACTAAGAAGCTTTGTATAATGTTATGCCATCCTTTTGAACATGAAAGGGTATAAAGTTGTTGGGTTATTTGAAATATGAATAGTAAATTTTTTTAATTATCTTTCTTACGACTCGAATCACCTTTGAGGTTTTGATATTATAGATGTATATTATGTAGGGATTGTAGTATCATAATAAACTCTAGAGTCTTTTAGAGTCATAGCCTGACTTGAGAACTCTAGAGGGAACGGATGACCATGACATAAAAGGAAAAAAAATTTGCACATACTTGATCTACCGTTAATAATATTAACATAATTAATGTTAGACCAATCATATTTTAACATTTCACAACTTCTAGCATACCTTATATTTGTATGCATTTCATAAAATAGTTTATAGTTGTAAATAAATAATAATAAAATCATCTCAATTATAAAACATCTAAAAAAAAATCTCAATCTTTGATTCAAATAATTACAAGATAATAAATCGCATTTAAAGGTTATAAGATTCTAATTGGTGTCTACATGCTTTAAAGGATTTTAATTATATTAGATTGATATAAAAAGTATCTTTTTGAATGGAGTTCTAGAGGAGGACATAAATGTTGAACATACACTTGGATTCAAAGCTCAACATATTTAATTATGTTTATAAATTAAAAAAAATTGCTTTATATGGTTAAAACAAGCACCAAGAGTGTAATATCATAGACTCAACACATTTCTATTGAATAGCTTCTTCTTCTTCTTCTTCTTTTTGCAAAAGGGATTGTTGACACCACCTTATTTATAAAAAGAGTCGAGCTTAACATATCAATAGTACATATCTATATTGATGATAGCTATTCAAATCATTAAAGATATGTATGCAGGAGTTATTTCTTGTGTTCAAACACAAGGTGGTCTGACTAAGTATTTTCCTATTACGGTTGGATTACATCAAGGATCAGCCTTAAGTCCATATCTTTTTGCTTTAGTTATGGATGTTCTCACTAGACATTTACAAGAGGATGTACCTTGGTGTATACTTTTTGCTGATGATATTCATCTTATTGATAAGGCTAGAGAGGGAGTTGAAGGTAAACTTGAATTATGGAGGTCAACTTTAGAGTCTAAAGGTTTTTGCTTGATTAGATCTAAAACTGAATATATGGAGTGTAATTTTAGTAGCAATAGACCTAGTGATGGGATTGTGACTTTGGGTGATCAAGCCATTAATAAGAGTACACATTTTAGATATCTTGGATCTATTGTTTAGAGTGATGGTAAAATTGATGGGGATATTATAAGTAGAATTTAAGCTGGATGGTTGAAGTGGAGGAATGCATCGAGCTTATTGTGCGATAGAAAAGTCCACCGCATGAAAGTGCTCTGATAGCCTTGAAAGTTCATTAGGGATATTAAGCCCTTATGAACTAGTCCCAAAGCTAACCAAGAGGGGAAGTGAATTAGTATTTTAAAAAATATTTCGATTAAAACACAATCTTAAAACAAAAACTAAGATTCACCATAGAAATCAAAATGTAAAAAATAAATGCGAAAGCAGTAATAAAGAACACATAAATTTATAGTGATTTGATCAATATGGCCTATATCTACTCCCTAGAAGCACCCTCCGAGTATTGCAATAAACTCAGTGTCTCTCCTTTTTCCCCTATAGCAAGGTGGAGAAGCCTATACAAACCTCCTTTCCACTAACCCAGTTGAGGCAGAGAACCCAACTCCTTTTGTGCCCTCTAGAAGCAAGCAGAGAACCCAACTCATTTTGCTTCCTCCTGAAGTAGGCAGAGAACCCAACTCCTTTTGCTTCCTCCTGAAGCAAGTAAAGAACCCAACTCCTTTTACTTCCTCCTGAAGCAGGCAGAAAACTCAAGTCCTTTTGCTTCCTCTTGAAGCCGGCAGAGAACATAACTCCTTTTGCTTCCTCCTAAAGCTGGTAAAGAACCCAACTCATTTTGCTTCCTCCTGAAGTAAGTAGAGAACCTTAATTAGATGCTAAAGTTTACCTCTCTAGAACCCCCAAGGAACTAAGGGAGATGATTGGAGAAGATGATGAAGGATCCTTGCTTGGACCAATCTTTGTGAACTCCCTCACAAACTCCCCCTTATAAGATCCTCTCTCTCCCTTACTCTCCCTCTCTTTTTGGCTCCCTCGGGTTAAAACAGCATCAAAAGATAAGTTCTTGGGTAGAATAAGAGATCTTAAATTGAAGAGTTTCAGAATATATCTTATTTTATATAAACCAATATTATCATCCAGGAAGATGTGGATATCATCCTGGCCAATCAGCATAAATTTTGCTCAATCAGCTCAGCCAGTTTGGGATGATTAGAAGATTTTTATCATATCATCTAGGCTGATATAATATCGTGAAGTATGATTAGTATAAATCCTTGAATATCATCCAGATAATCACTCTGAGAGAATGTATGGATAATGCAAAAATAACTTGATAAATCAGGACAATCTCAAGATCATCTTGGATGATTAGTTCAAATCTATGAAACTCATCATGAGCATCGCCCTGAATAGAAGTTGGCAGATGTATATCGTCCAAGAGATCGTCCCAGACGATCTTGCGATCATCTAGAATGATGTGATTATTCAATCAAACCTTAATTTCTTTCATTAATTATTAGATTAATTTAGGCATAATTGTGCTACATCATCTAGGATGATGTCCTGGATGATGTCCAAAAATAAAGAATACCTAAATAGATTTGGCGGCTGATTCTTTCTGATATGAGCCTATCGTCCCAATTGATATAAAGATCATCAAGGATGATATGCTTAATGATGGCTGCCTTAGCCAGGATGCCCTAATTAGGGTTTCTATTTTTAACAAATCATGTAAGATAATGTCCTGGATCATCCCAGACGATGTTATCAAAATAGAAAACTCTAACCAACAAACATAAATTTCCCCCATGTGTATGTGTGCAAAGTTACTTAGCATCAGGAGCCACATCATTTATAATAGACTCAAGAAAGAAAAATTACAAACTAACTCAAACATAATCTACCCAATCTTGAACTGGCTTAAATTGTAGTCTGATATTGTGGACCTAAATATTAGTAGGTAAGGAAGACGTAGAAAAACATAAATATTTACTATCATCAAAATTCTAATCCATGAAATTAGATTTGCAATAATCTCCCCCTTTTTGATGATAAAAAACCAAAAAAATAATCTAAGCAGTTCAAGAATAGTTTAAAAGAAACAGTGAAAAGAAATAAACATAGTTTTAACTATCCAATAACAGAATCAAACTACAAAGCAACCAGTACAACTAACTACTCCCCCTTTTGTCATCACAAAAAGGTGGAGGAAAGTAAAACAAAAACAAAGCAGAGACTAAAAATAGAAACAAACTAAAAAAAAAAGACAAGAACAAAAGCAAAAGTTTTTTTTTAAATCATAGCTTGAATATGATAAGTTTTCCATATAATTGAATTAAAAATTTGTAAAAATCAATGAGTTAACATCGTCAAAATTCAAGAAAACGGTAGAACAACCGATCCGGTTAGCCTTAACTCAGACTTCTCCCAGGGGAAGCCGTATTTTGAAAAAAAGGATCTAAATCTTAAAAATCAATTGAATAAGAAAAAGAAATCCATTCAAGACTTTTTTTTCAGAAAAAATATTTTATACAATATTATATCAAAGTAATTAGTTATAATCATGAAATCTGAAATTAAGCATTTAAAAAATATCAAGTGACATATAAATTCTTCTAAGATTTAAAAATTTTAAAAGAGAAGAAGCATGCTTTTGGTGGATTCATTTTATGCCTCTTGTCAATTTTATTGGCGCTCTTAGCATATCTTTTGATTTTTGATATACTTTGTGTATATATTTTTTCAATTTGACATCATTGCGTATTTTTTTATTTTGACATCATTGACCACCTTTTTTTCTTTTTATTTTTTTTTTTCAAGCTAGATCCTTTTTCAAAATTCTTAAAAATTATTAGTTGTGATTATATCTTCCAGAGATTAGAGAAGAAAAACTCACTCTCTAATATAAGGAATAATGAATCACAAAAGAGAATAAAAAATCATATGATAAATTCAATAACAATATTACAAAAATTTGAAGGTAAAATAAAGACTTTGAATAATGTATATATAAAAAAGATTACTGTAGCAAGATTGAAAAGATTTCAATTTCAAAATCTAGTTGTTAATGTGAGATAGACTTTTGTTTAGAAAAGAAAAATTCCACCACTAAAAGAAGTTAGAGAGAAGGGCATAATCAATGATGTTTTTCCCTTTTAACTGATTTAGAGATGTCAATCTTTGTCTTAAATATTTCTAAAAATAAAAAAAAAGACATAAGATATCAATTCAGCAATAATTAGAAAAAAACATATGAAAAAAAATAATGCAACAAATAAAAATAAATAAAAAAATAAATAGAATAACAAAAAAAATAGATCAAAAATTAGTAAGAATCAAGTTCATGCATTTATATCAATAACACTCAATCTGGTCCTTAAAGAGCTGAAAGTGTCGAAGGCTAGTGATTTAGTAAAGATGTCAGCCAGTTGATTCTCAATTATCACATGGTGTAACTCAATATCTCCTTTGGTCACATGGTCTCTAATAAAGTGATGTCTTATGTCAATGTGCTTGGTCATTGAATGTTGGATAGGATTCTTATAAATGTAGATGGCACTAGTGTTGTCACAAAGGATTGAAATTATGCCTACAGGTAATCCTAAATCCAAAACTTGCTTCTTCAACTAAAGGACTTGGGCCACACAACTTCCTAAGGCAATGTACTCAGCTTCAGTAATAGAAAGTGCAACAGAGTTTTGATTCCTACTAAACTAGGAGACTAAAGACAATCCTATAAATTGACAAGTTCCAGAAGTGCTCTTTTTTATCCAACCTATAACCTACAAAATAAAAATCAAAATATCCAATAATCTCAAAAGAAGTGTTGTGTATAGGATACCAGATTCCTAAGTTTTAGATTCTTAAGATCTAAAAATTCTCTTAACTATAATTAGGTGGGATTCTTTAGGACCAATTTGAAATCTAGCATAGAGACAAACACTAAACATTATATCAAATTGGCTAGAAGTCAGGTAAAGTAAAAATCCAATCTTCTCTCTATACTTCTTTTGATCAACAGACTTTCCATTTAGGTCCTTATCCACCTGAACACTAGAGGTCATTAGAGTATTAATTGGCTTGGCTTTATCCATTTCATACTTCTTCAAGATATCTTTTATGTACTTTAATTGATTTAGAAAGATTCCACCATCTAATTGTCTTATGTTAAATCCCAAAAAGTATGACAACTCTCTCATCATACTTATCTCAAACTCTTTACCCATTATTTTAGAAAAATAATCACATAGCCTTTTATCAGAAGATCCAAATAGTATATCATCGATATAGATCTGAATAATGAGTAAACCAACTCCTACTTTCTTTAGAAAAAGGGTGGTATCTACACTCCCCTTAACAAACTTCCTCTCTAGAAAAAATATGCTAAGCCTCTCATATCAAGCTCTGGGTGCCTACTTTAATCCATATAAGGCCTTTTTTTAATTTGAAAGCATGATTTGAAAATTGAAAACTCTCAAAACTTAGGGGTTGCTCTACAAATACATCTTCTTTTATTACCCCATTTAAAAAGGCACTCTTAACGTCCATTTGGAAAAGCTTAAATCCATTATAACAAGCAAAGTCTAGTAGCACTCTAACGGCTTCCAATCTAGCTACAGGGGCAAAGGTCTCCTCAAAATAAATCCTTTCTATTTTGGTTGTAACACTTAGCCACTAATCTTGCCTTGTTCCTAACCACCACACAAGAATCATTCATTTTATTCTTAAAGACCTATTTAGTTCCAACTATACTTTGTCCCATTAGAAATCTCTCAAACATCATTCCTAACAAATTAATTTTACTCCTCTTGCATGGCTAAGGTCCAAAACTCATCAAAAAGGGCTTGATTTATGTTGGTGGGTTCAGTCATTGAGATAAAGGTAGAGTGGTTCACTTCCTTCCTAAGTCCATTCCTAATCCTAACACTTTCAGAAGGGTCTCCTAAAATCAATTCTTTAGGATGACTCAAAGAATATCTCCAAACTCTAGGCAAGGTGTGTGTAGGTTCAACCCTTTCCACCAGATCTATATTTTCTACTCCTTGGGTAATCTCACCTACTCCTTCAATGTTTTAGGGCTCTACTCTCTTCTCCAAATTTTCAAATCCAGTGGTATTCTCTCCAACTTCATCTTTCTTCTCAACTATAGACTTCTTAGGATCAGATTCATCAAACACTATATGAGTTGTATGCTCCACCACTAATATCCTCTTATTAAACATCTTAAAGGATTTTCCCACACTTGAATATCCTAAGAACACTCCTTCATCAGATTTTGGGTCAAATTTCCCTAAGTGCGACTTCCCATTATTATGAATGAAAACCTCACAACCAAACATGAAGATGGGAAAGATTGGGTGTCCTACCCTTAAGAAGGATTTCATATGGTGTCTTATCAAGTTTGGCTCTAACATTCACCTTATTCAACACATAACATGCTATGTTTATCGCTTCAACTCAAAAGTATTTTGGAAGTGAATACTCAACAAGTTTGGCTCTAGCAACTTCAACTAAGGTTTGATTCTTCCTTTCAGCTACCCCGTTCTACTGAGGGGTCCTAGGAGCTGAGAAGTTGTGTCTAATCCCCTTATCCTCATAGAAGTCTCCAAATCTCTCATTTTCAAACTCTCCCCCATGGTCACTATGGATGGTCAAAATCTCACAATCTAACTTTTTCTGAATCTAAGTAAAGAAGGATCTAAACTCATCAAAAGACTCATTCTTATATGACAAAAATCTAATCCAAGTAAACCTCTAGTAGTCATCGACAATCACAAAACCACATAATTTTTCTTCTAAGCTGACAGTGCTAATGGGTCCAAACAAATCCATATGAAGGACTTCTAAAGGTCTAGAGGTGCTAATGTCCTTAATGGAGTGAAAAGAGGAATGAACTTGCTTTCTTAGTTGGAAGGCATCACAAAGGTGATCTTTTAAGAATTTAAGTTTGGGGACACCTCTAACTAGGTCTTTCTAGGTCACTCTCCTAAAGGTTTTTGTACTGGCATGATTATCGGGCATCAAACACAAGTTTGTGGATTCCTCCTCTGCTTCAATCTCAAAGGAGTCAGATGCAGAATTTGCCCAAAACACTTTTTGGTATCGCTTCTTATTCTTCCTATATTTGGGTTTCTCCCACCCTTCTCCTTACTTAGGTGCTCCTTAAGTGTAGGACAATCAGCTTTAACATGTCTAGTATTCCTTCATTCAAAACAAACAATATTAGAAGAACTTTTATAATTTTTACTATCCTTATATCTTTTCCACTTCTGATGATCTTTATGCTTCTTTCTTACAAAGTTTTTAAATTACCTAGTGATGAAGGCAACATCATCATTTTCAGATCTGGAAGAATCAGTGTCCGTGTTATTGGCTTAGTGCCATAGTTTTCTTCTTCTTTTTCTCACCTGCATTAAGATTTCTTTGATTCACCCCTTGCTCGTAAGCAATGAGTGATCCAAGTAAGTTATTAATCAAATAAGTATTCAAATCTTTATATTTAATAATTGCAGTGATCTTAGCATCAAAAGAAGAAGGCAAGCATCTCAAAATTTTATTAACCATTTCATAATTTGTTAGCTCTCTTCCTAAAGCATGCAATGAGGTGATAATTTGAGAAAACCTTATATACATGTCAGAAATTGATTCAGAATGTTTCATACAAAAAAGTTCGTAGTCATGCAACAAAATATTCAACCTAGATTGTTTAACTTCATTAGTTCCTTCATAAGTTACACATCATCTATCCCAAATTTCTTTACTAGTTGCACAAGTTGAAACACGCATATAATCTTCAGATTTCAAAGCACAGAAAAAAAATAGTTCAAGTATTTTGCATTAAGTTTTGCCAAATCTCTTTCATCAAAAGTCCATTCAGTAAAAGGAATTTTAATTTTAATGACATTAAGTTCACGAGAAGGTGGTGTATAACCTTCTTTAACAAGCATCTACATACAATAATCAAGCGATTGTAAAAATGTAGATATACGAGTTTTCTAAAAATTAAAAAAACTATTATCAAATAAAGGTGGACGTATAATATAATATCTTTCCATTGTATTATGATTACCAAAGTTAGTCATGAATCAAAATTCAAAAAGTTTTCAAACTTAATTTTATGAATCCCGCTCTGATACCACTTGAAAGTGCTCTGATAGCACTTGAAAGTTCGTTAGGGATGTTAAGCCCTTATAAATTAGTCTAAAGGCTAACCAAGAGGGGGGTGAATTGGTATTTTAAAAAATCTTTCGATTAAAACACAATCTTAAAATAAAAACCAAGACTCACCATAGAAATCAAAGTATGAAAAATAAATATTGAAGCAGTAATAAAGAACACAGAATTTTATAGTGGTTCGGTCAACACGACCTACGTCCACTCCCTGGAGGTGCTCTCCAAGTATTACACTAAACTCATTATCTCTTCTTTTGCCTCCACAGCAAGGCGAAGAATCCTATACAAACCTTATTTCCACCAACCCAGGTGAGGTAGAGAACCCAACTCCTTTTGCTTCCTCCAAAAGCAGGTAGAGAACCCAACTCCTTTTACTTTCTCCTGAAGTAGGCAGAGAACCCAACTCCTTTTACTTCCTCCCTAAGCAGGTAGAGAACCCAACTCCTTTTGATTCCTCCCGAAGAAGGCAGAGAACCCAATTCCTTTTGCTTCTTCCTAAAGCAGGCAGAGAACTCAACTCCTTTTGCTTTCTCCTAAAGTAGGCAGAGAATCCAACTCCTTCTTCCTCCTGAAGCAGGCAGAGAACCTTAATCAGATGTTGAAGTTTACCTCTCTAGAACCCTCAAGGAACTAAGGGCGATGACTAGAGAAGATGACGACGGATCCTTACTTGGTGCAACCTTTGTGAACTTCCTCATAAACTCTCCCTCATAAGATCCTCTCTCTCTCTCCCTTTCTCTCCCTCTCCTCTTGGCTCTCTCAGGTTAAAATAGCAGCAAAAGATAAGCTTTTGGGTAGAATAAGAGCTCTTAATTAGAAGAGTTTCATCGCCCTGAATAGAAGCTGACCGATGTCAATCATCCAAGAGATCATCCTGGAAGATCCTGCGATCATCTAGGATGATGTGATCGTGTAATCAAACCTTAATTACTTTCCTTAATTACCAAATTAATTTAGGCATAATTGTACTACATCGTCAAAGATGATGTCCAAAAATAAAGAATACCTAAATAGATCTGGCAACTGATTCCTTCTGATTTGAGCCTATCGTCTCGGCTAATACAAAGATCTTCTAGGACGATGTGCTTAATGATGGCTGTCTTAACTAGGATGCCCTAATTAGAGTTTCTATTTTTAACAGATCTTCTAGGATGATGTCCTGGATTGTCCTGCATGATGTGATCAAAATAGAGAGCTAACAAATAGATAGAAATTTTTTCCAATGTGTGTGTGTGCAAGGTTACCTAGCATCAAGAGCCACATCATTTATAATAGACTCAAGAAAGGAAAATTACAAAATGACTCAGACCTAATCTACCCAATTTTGAGCTAGATTGAATTGTAGTTTGATCTTGTGGACCTGAAATATTAGTAGGCAAGGAAGTCATAGAAAAATATGAATATTTTCTATCATCATAATTCTAATTCATAAAATTAGATTTGCAACACCTCAAACTTAAGGGAAAATTCTATAAGACGGTGGTGAGACCTACAATGCTTTATGGTGCCTAATGTTGGTCATTAAAAGAGAAACATAATACTAAGTTAAGTGTTGTATAGATGAGGATGCTTAGGTGGATGAGTGGCTTGACCCATAGAGATAGGATACGAAATGAGCATATACATGAAAATGTTAGAGTAGCTCCAGTGGAAGATAAGATTAGAGAGAGTTGCCTTAGATGGTTTTGTCACATTAAATGGAGGCCTTCCGATTACCCGGTTAGGAAAGTTGAGGTATTAGATTTGACTTATGTTAAGAAAGGTAGAGGTAGACCTAAAAAGACTTGGTTAGAAAATATTAGAAATGATCTTTCTTTATTAGATTTAAATGAGAATTTGACTTTTAACTGGACACAATGGTGAAAAAAGTTTCATATAGCCAACCCTACATAATGGGACAAAGGCTTGATGATGTTATTGTTATTATTGTTGTACTGTTCGAACTGGATTGTATTGTAAGATCAACATAGACAATTTTTCCCATCCCATGCTTCATCTTAGATGAACTACATTTTTATTGAACTCTTCGTACAGTACTAACTGAACATCGTAGAGTACGAATAGGCAAATTGAACTATTTATAAAGTACTAACTGGCGATTGTACTGCATTTTCATTGTACTATTCGTACAGTACTAACTAGACTTTGTACAGTATGAATAGGTAATTGAAATATTCGTACAGTACTAACTGGTGATCGTACAGTACTAACAGGCCAATTTATGCACATCGTACTAGACGATCTTACAAATGTATGGTATGATCTTTGAGGGCTGAATTGATTTTTTTTTTTTGCGTTTTTTGACCCCTCTATTTAAGCACTCGCATAAGACTTTGTAAGAGTCTTTGGCATCCATTGAAGTTTCATTTTTTTTGAAAAAAAACTTGAAGAGAGAACTTGAAAGGGAGAGAGGAAACGGTGGAGTTTGAGAGAGGGAGAAGATTTTTGGAGGGGGTTTCAAGGAAGTGTGAAGGAGATTTCACACGGTTGCTCCTGCGAGCTTGCACCTCAATACCATTGGATTGAAGGTTCATCTTGAGGGAAATTTTGGGAATAATAAGATCTATTTGATGTCAAAGGACCCAGCTCCTCTGCCACACCGGGGAAGATGGTAGTGATTTTATAAGGGCTTCTCCGCCTAGCTATAGGGGCTAAAGAAGAATCACTAATGGTTTAGCGTAATACTTGGAGGGTGCCTCTGGGGAGTGGACGTAGGTCATGGTTTAACTGAACTACTATAAATCGATGTCTTTTTTCCTTTATTATTTCCATACTTTATTTCGCATTCATTTTTATTGCGATTAATTGTGTTGATGAAATTGATAATTTATCTTTTTATTATGATTGTAATTCACTTCCGTATCAAGTTATAAAAAGAGTTTTCTTTTAGTTAAAGAAGTTTTTAAATATCATATTCACCTCCCTCTTAGTGCATCTTGTACTTACATTTGGTATCAGAGTGAGGTCTCAAAAATAGTGTTTTAGAAAACCTTGATAAAACTGATCATGGCATATTTTAGAAATTGTAACATTGCGAAAGGCTATTCAATTACGCGGCCACCCTTATTTGATTTTTTTTTATTTTTGAAAAATTTGTATGTCTACTTTTTTGCAATCTATTGATTATCGAATGTGGCACATGATTCAAACTGGCTATTATGTATCATCACGTATGATAGATGGACTCAAAATTAATATTCCTTCTACTAAATGAAGTAGAATAAAACAAATCAATGCTCAATTAAATAAAAAATGCTTGAATTATTTTTTCTGTGCATTAAATTCTGATGATTGCATGAGACTCTTTACATATACTACTGACAAAAAAAATTGGGATAGATTATGTATTACATTCGAAGGTACTAATGAAGTTAAACAATCTAAGTTGAATATTCCAATGCATGATTATGAACTTTTCAACATGAAAACTTATGAGACGATCTTAAATATGTACACTAGGTTTATTCAAATTGTGATATCATTATATGCTTTAGGTAAAGAATTTTCAAACTTTGAAAAAGTCAATAAAATTCTACATTGTCTACTTGATAACTTTGATGCCAAAGTTATTACTAATTATGAATCGAAGAATTTGAATGAATATTCTATTGATAATTTGATTGGCTCACTCATTGCCTACGAGCAAAGTTTGGGTCAAAGACTATTGGATACAGGTGAAACGATAGTGCTAAAAACTGAAGATATGAAGAAAAGTGACTTAACAGATGTCGAAAGTAATGACTTAACAAGCAATTTAGAAAGCCTACTAAAGGACATCCAAAAGCATCAACAAAAGTGTAACAAAGGTAAAAATGGTAAAAATACTAATATTTTTACTAACCTTATTTGCTTTGGTTATAGGAAACCTAGACATTTGAAGTTTGAATGCCTCAACTTAAAAACTCTTCCTACAAAGGAAAAGAGTAAGAATAAATCAATTGTAATATGGGGAAAAGATAAAAAACAAAAAATCTCTAGGGCAAATATAGCTTTTAAATCATCAGAACAAGAGCAGGACGACGAGATATAAGTATGTTAAGGTATGTTTGTGTGTTTTATTTATGTGTTTTTATGTGTTTGTTTATTTACTTTGTGTGTTTAATTTTTATTATATTTTAAGCATAATTTTATGTTTTAGTTTCTTTATTATGTTGTTATTTTTATGTGTTATTTTATTTCTTCTTTTTAATAATAATGAAGGGGGAGAATGTATTATAGTTGGTTGTATTTATGTTTCATTTATTTTTTATCATTTAACTTTAAAAAAAATACTTTCCCCTATTTTTTTAATGTAATTCTTTTAGTGAGGGAGAGTTTAGGAGAAAATATTTTTAATTTGCAAATTCAACCAATATTATTTGCCATCATAAAAAAGGGGATACTTATTATAAATCGGACTTTCGAGTTTATGATTTTGATGATAACAAATAATATTGATTACTCTTTTATTTCTCCTAGTGTTTGTAGTGCATAATTATTTGTGTGTTGACTAATATTTCAAGTACACCATGTACCATTCTTTGAAGATTCAAGACTCAAGATTGCATAAAATTAGTTATATTAAATGAGTATGTAATTTTTATTTCTTGAGTTAAGTCCTATAATGATGTATGTTAGATTGATGGCCATGCACACTCACATGTGGAGTAAAGAAATATTTTTAAATATTTTAATTTTTCTATAAATTGTATTATACAATTTGGATCGTACTATATGAGCTGGTATAATGAAAATTAATTAAAATATTTTAGTTTTCTGAAAAAAAAATATTTTTTTTAAATATAACTAATAATACAGTACGATCATCACATCGTACTAGACGATCTATTATAATTAGAAAGCCTGCCATTCATTAAATTAAGCAAAATTTTGAATTTGAAAAGTTGTTCTAATCATACTATATGAACATGATCGTACTGTACAATGATTTAAATATTGTCCAATTTAATCCTGTGATTAGTCAATCAAAATAACTTAATTTTGATATTTTAATCGTACTATATAAATTGGATTGTATTGTACGATAAATATAGAACTTTGGCCATCACATGCTTCGTGCTGGACGAACTATATTTTTATTGAACTATTCATACATTACTAACTGAACATCGTATAGTACGAACAGACAAATTGAACTGTTCGTATAGTACTAATTGGTGATCGTATTGCATTTTCATTGAATTGTTCGTACAGTACTAACAGGTGATCGCATTGCATTTTCATTGAAATGTTCGTACAGTACTAACTAGTGATCGTACAGTACTAACAGGTCAATTTTTGCACATCGTAGTGGACGATCTTATGATCGTACTGTACGATCTTTGACAGCTGAATTGAGTTTTTTAGGATTTTTTGAGCCCTCTATTTAAGCACTCTCATAAGAATTTGTAAGAGTTTTTGACATCCATTAAAGCTTCATTTTTTTAGAGAAAACATGAAAAGAGAACTTAAAAGGGAGAGAGGAAAGGGTGGAGTTTGAGAGAGGGAGAAGATCCTTGGAGGAGTTTCAAGGGAGTGTGAAGGAGGTTTCACACGGTTGCTCCTGCGAGCTTGCATCTCAGTACCATTGGATTCAAGGTTCATCTTGAGGGAAGTTTTGGGAAGAAAAAGATCTCTTTAGTGTCAAAGGACCCGGCTCCTCCACTGCACTGGGGAAGGTGGAAGTGATTTTGTAAGGGCTTCTCCGCCTATCTATGGGGGCTAAAGAAGAATCACTAAAAGTTTAGTGTTATACTCAGAGGGTGCCTCCGGGGAGTGGACGTAGATCATGGTTTGACTGAACCACTATAAATTGGTGTGTTCTTTCCTTTATTATTTCCACACTTTATTTCCGCATTCATTTTTATTACGATTAATTGCGTTGGTGAAATTGATAATTTATCTTTTTATTGTGATTGTAATTCGCTTCCGCATCAAGTTATAAATTTTTTTTCTTTTCGTTAAAGAAGTTTTTAAATACCCAATTCACCACCCTCTTAGCGCATCTTGTACTTTCAGTATATAATATGCATGGGTAATTTAATGGTTTAAAATCACTCATTCTTAATGATAATCTTCTAGCTTTTTATATTCACTATTTTGCCCATCAACTATAATTATGCTTAATAGCTGTTCAGAAGAATCATTGGCAACTGAAACATCTTTTTAAGTTTACTTAAAAAATTATAAATATTGTTGGAGCTTCTTGTAAAAGATCACATGCTATGAAAGAAATTCAGCATAAAAAAATTCTTTCACATCTTAAAGCTCACAATCTAATAAGCGGTAGAGATTTAAATCAAGAGACTAATTTATAAAGGTCTTGTGATATGTAATGGAGTTCACATTTTCATACTTTAATTAGTCTTATGAGAATGTATGCTTTAGTAATCGAGGTGCTCGAGATCATTAAAGAAAAAGGGTTAAATAATTAACAATCAATTGAAGCATGCACTTTAATTGATGTGATGGAATCTTTTGATCTCATTTTCATAATGTATTTGATATTTGATATCTTGGGGATTACAATAAGTTATCACAATCGCTACAAAGAAAAGATCAAGATATTGAAAATGCAATGAAATTGGTATAAATATCTAAACATCGACTACATCTACTAAGGACGAGTTGATTAACTGTTAAACTAGATGAAGTTTATCATTTTTGTAGTATTTTTGAAGTTAATGTTCCAAAGATAAATGAAACATACAAAACTCATTGTCGAATAGTACAAAGAGGTGAAGAAATAACAACATTATCGTGTTGAGCTATTCTATATTGTAGTTGACATGCAACTTCAAGAGATAAATAATTGTTTGTCTAAATCTAGCATCGAGTTACTTTTTTGTGTGACATGCCTAAACCCAAATGATACATTCTAAGATTATGATGAGAGAAAATTGATACGTTTAGTAGAGTTATATCCAAAAATTGGTTCTACAATTGATCTTATGACTCTTAAAAGTCAATTATCAACTTATATTAGTGCTATATGTACCAGCATTGAGTTCTCATATCTTAACGGCATTTCTAATCTTTCAAAGCAAGTTGTTAAGTTCAAGAAAGATGATGTGTATCCTCTAGTTTACAGCTCATTATTTTAGCATTTATATTACCAATTGTTACTACTACATTGAAAAGAGCATTTTCTATAATGAGGATTGTCATACATCGACTATGTAGAGGATGAGTGATGATTGGCTCAACGCCTGTCAGGTGCCTTATATTGAAAATGATGTATTTGATTTGATTTCCAATGAAGTTATAATGCAGCTTTATCAGAAAATACAAAATAGATTATTAAGCTTGCAATAATTTTTAATTTATCAATCATAATGATTTTGCTTTGAATTATGTTCTTATTTTATTTTTATAAATATTAGTCTATTCATAAGCAAAATTTGCTCATCCTGAAATGAAAGGCTGATTCCACCCCGGCTTTTTTCCAATTACACGAAAGACAATGCTTTATAATCGACAATATCATTGATATGATCATTTCAACTAGGTCTTAACTTTGTGATTTTTTCACTTTTCTAATTTTAAACTTAGAAACTTTAACACCTATTGCAACTCTAGAATCT
Source organism: Dendrobium nobile (assembly GCA_022539455.1). Taxonomy (NCBI): domain Eukaryota; kingdom Viridiplantae; phylum Streptophyta; class Magnoliopsida; order Asparagales; family Orchidaceae; genus Dendrobium; species Dendrobium nobile. Next base: position 49,988,767 of record CM039726.1, read on the forward strand.
TCACATGACATAATAACAATATCAACAACAACAATAACCTTTTATCCTCCTAAATGAGGTTTGCTAATAGGATATTCAATTCTTTTTCTCTACTATCTTGAATATTTTAGCATGTAATAGATGATAAAATTTTATTCCTAAGCTTCTTTTTTATCAAATTGATGGAACTATTAAATGATTTTATTATTATTAAACAAAAAATAAGAGAATTTAAAATATGAGAGAGAAATAAAAAATAACCATAATATCATATATGTAAACTAATATTTTATTTAGGATGGCTTTCTTACTGCTTATTAATAAATTTTGTTTAAAAAAATAACTAAAAAATTACAAAGAAATAATAATAAAATCATCCTAAATAAAAATTAAGACTTCATTTGAAACGAATTTTTTATTGTTTCGTGAAATAAATTTTTAATATAAAAATTTAATTTTTTACTAATTAAAAAAAAAAACAGCAAAAAACCGTCCTAAATAAAATCTAAATCATCATAGTGGAGCCAGTGATCTTGGACCAGGCTTAAGCTCCAAACTTATTTTCCGGTCACTTCCTACCAGAATTGGATTTCTGCAACGCTCATCATCTGCGAACGCTTTCTCGCTGGAGTTTCGATTCCGATTCGGTCTTGGTCTAGGGCCGCGTTCGCTGCGCGCCAGAGCTCTGAAGATCCCGTCAGATGGCCGATGTCGTCATTGCCGTGCTCGGTAGCTAAGCGATGCAGCGGGAATCGTCGTGGGACGGTGGCCGATCTGTTCATGAGCTAGAGCCCCCAGGGCCGTTGTTATTCCTTCCACTGCTTTTACTTCAAGGCGGCGGTATGGATCTTTCTAGGGTTGGTGAGAAAATCTTCAGCTCCGTCCGTTCTGCTCGCTCACTTGGCCTCCTCCCATCTACGTCCGATCGCCCTGAGGTTCATCTTCAATGCTTTTCTTCTGTTTGTCTACGTTTTCTAATTTTTCTAAGTCGATGATATTTGTTGGAAATTGGGTTTATGAGGCGAGTAGGATCATAATCTCGGCTCTGAGTTCTGTGTTGAATTTAATGCATAACGAGCTCGGGGTTGAGTGTTTATTCTTTTAGTGCTTTTGCAAACAGTTAGTGACCGAAGGAAGGAGAAAGATCATTTATTTTTTGTTTTCGTTAATGAAAAATGCACAAATAATTTCTGATTCCGGTTGCACACCTATATTGTTGACAGATGGCAGTGTCACGGCTGTGTTGTTAGAGATATCAAAACGTGGGTGACCGAACTCGGTTATTCCGATGTTGCAGCCCTGAAGATTAACATTCTTCCTGGTTGAGGCTCTTAGCTTCCTACTTTGCTTCTAATGTACTTGAACAGATCTGCAGTACATTGATCTAGGATAGTGTGGCCTGCTTACATGATGAGCTTCGTGTTTGTGTTACTGACCTCAAATGATCTTCTTCACTTTTCCTTACGGAATATTTGCTAGTGCTGTCAGATAACATGACCTGCAACTTCTAACATTTAAATAATTGCAGCATTGCGGGGACAGGAGTGTTGATTTTATGTGAACTTTTTGTTAAATGATGGTTTTTTGCTTGTACTCAACAGAGATCTTGGTGTTAGAGGAAAAAAAAAAAGCCTTTGGTTTTTGTTATGTTAGTGTGAAACGATCTTTATTTGTTGGTATCCTTGAATGCTCAATGAATAAAATATCATCACCGAAAGCTACTGCTTTTATTTGCGATTGAATGACTTATGTATTCACCATCAAATATTAAAATGCTAATGCATTTGTCAACTAAAGTCATGATGGGTTGACTTGAAGTAGTGCAAGTCCTTCATACAATATGTTGTTGAATAAAAAAATATTGAGCCATATTTATGTTAAGTGTCTACAACTGTAGTAATTTGTTTTGCAGAATGTATATAGTAGCCATAAATGTCCATGCCTCTTAATTCATCAGTAATAAGTTGGTGATTTGGTGTTTTGTTTTCCTGCAATCTTAACTTAACATTGATATAATGAATAAAAGCAGCGAGTTCTCACTTGTTCATAAGATTTTTAAGAGAATGAATATGTATCATAGAATACATATTGTATAATGCTGTTTCATAGAATACATACAATTTAACCAGAGGAAAAGAGCATTGCTGCATTTTGTATAACCATTGGATTAAAAAGTCAATGAGAATAAAATCAGATTGTTGTTTCGGCACTTTTTGATGCATCTTTATATTCTTGAGTAAGCATGAGGATAGGAGCACTGAAATTTGGTAGCTTGAAGAGTAGGAATCCACAAAGAAGTGGTGTTCACTTGCCAGGCAGTGCAAAAACCTCTTTTTTGTGGAATAATAAAAATTTTTAATGTACTTTCAATCTCCAAATTTTATCTCTGTGCTCCTTACTAATATGGAGTACTTTCAAATAAACATTTCTCCAAATGGCACTTCAGATCTCATAAAAAATATACAATATCTAATTTAAATGGAAAGAAAATTTTCTTCTCATCGCTGCAAATTTATGCATGATTATTTTTTTGTGGCTCAGGGAGTGTAATTTTTGGAAATAATTTTACTATCCTCTGGTTACTGTGAATGATATTGCAATTGATTATAATATCCTTTTGCTTTAATTCTCATGTAGTTTGCACAGATTTTAACTCTCCATTCTCTATTTCACTCAAATGTTGTTGGCCTGGATATGGATATTTTTCCACCAATCTTATTTAGCATTTTATCTGTAAATTATTGTTTTTCTTTCTCTTCTCCTGTACTCAAACTGATGTTGAATTGTTCGTGGCCTTACTTAAATTTAAATTATCATATTCTTTTTATTTATGTTTGTTCTTTTTATTAACTTATATTTATTAGTGGGTTAGCTTGGCCTATTGTGCACGATTCAGAGAAAGATCAATTCTCAACTTAATTTTTGTTTCTATTGATGCAGGTTCCTGAAAGGGTAGCTGCAGCTGCTGCTGCAGCTCGAGCTCTTGCAGGGCTTCCCCCACATGAAAGGATTGCCCTCACATCAAATTCTGAGGATATTACTTTCCTATGTGGTAGTAAGGATCAAACCCTTGAGGTGCTTGAAGAGGAGTTCTATGATGAGGTTTTGCTAGTCTCAGAAAACTTTGCTTGAACTATCCTTATTTCTGTTAGCACATTATTGGGTCCTACCTTGGAACTCATGCTTGCTCACTTTGATGGCTTCTAATGCATGTTTATATGTTAGAGAAAATTTAGCTTTGTTTTCTATGCATTACTCTTAGTTGTTATTTTTCGTGGAATTTAGTGATGGTTGCCCAATTCATGTTTATGCAAGCACATCACGAGATAGCTTACTTGCAACTATACGAGATGTAATTCAGGCTGAGGGATAATACCCTGTTCCCTTGTTGCCGAGGTTGACCATGCCTGGTCACCGCATAGATTCTCCTTGTGGAAGGGTCTATTTGCAGATGCAACTCCATAATGTCATGGGCTTAAGTATTGGTATTGGACCCAAGGGAGGCCTTGGTCAGCAAGGGGATTCTGTATCTCGTCAACTTGTTCTTACAAGGGTTTCACTTATCGAAAGGCGCCCTGATAATTATGAAGCTGTTATTATTCGACCACTGTCCACCGTTAGTTCTCTTGTTAGGTTCACTGACTCTTAGTTGTTATTGCATGCTTATTGTTTAACATGTTCTTTTGGCAAATTGTTTATTGTATTCTAGGTATTTAATAAATTTAAAATTGGTTATAATATTAGGATTCACTTAATTTATCCTTTTTTATCAACTTATTAGGCTTGCACATCTTTTGTGTCCAATTAAGAATGGCTTATGTTTTTAATTGATGCATAATTCACAGTTGTTATTGCATGCATTCTCTTTGTATTTGGAAAGTGAGGGGCTCTTGGGATTTACTAATTTTATACTAAATCAAATGAAATAATTTACTATATCTTTGAATATGCATGACTAAATGTAAATTAACTATGTTAATATTTCTCAATCTAAGTTTGTATATTTTGGTTGCAGGATTTTGATCCCGTGAAGTATATTTTGGAGCACATTCAGTCCGAGAGAGTGACACTGTGTATTTTGAGAAGAAGGTCCAACCATTTTGTCTTTGTAATCCTTTTTCCTCTTTTAAGAAGCATGATTCATCCAAAACAAATAAAGAGATATATTTGAAAATTAAGGGGAGCTATAAGAAATGCAATATGTCATATGTTCACCTGCTTGTTGCTAATGTGGTGTTGCAGCCATTTATTGGTGATATCCTCTTAATTTCTATAGTGCAACTACATTTTTTTTTCTTTTTTTTTTCCATTTGTTATGTCAATTGTTTAACAAACTTTGCAATCATGGAACTCTCAAGTGCTATTTTTTTTAATCATTTTTTATTTGGCGCACAAGTTTTTTGATTTTTTTAATATTTTGAAATTAAAAGAATTGGAGATAGAATTATATTTTTAAAGATTGCTCTTGATTGTATGATTATTAATATTATAAAATGCTTATTCGCCTTAAATATATTTGGATTTGTGTTCAAAATTAAATATTGAAATAACTTAGATGAATTAATACAAAGGATACCTCTTGAAGAAATAAGTTTTATTGGAGGAAATTTAAATGGTTATATTGGTAGAATGTAGAAGATTTTAAAAATGTTTATGGTGGCTATGGATTTAAAATGATTAATATGGGTGGTAGAACTATATTAAATTTTGCTCTAGCGTATAATTTTGTAATTGTTCATGCCTTATTTAAAAAAAAGAGATGATCATGTCATCACTTAAAACAATTGATATAGTAAAACTTTGATTTTTTTTTTAATGAGAAAAACAGATCTTTTAGATTGCAAAGATTATACAATCATTCCGAATGTAAAGTTTATGTATATATCATTGTTTATTAGTTTTGGACTTTAAGATGAAGGATCATAATTTGAATAATAAAGTAAAATGTTGTCCTAGGGTTAAATGCAGGTATTTAAAGAACACTAACAAAGGCTTGAAGTTGTTGTATGTTGTATCATATTAGTAAAATTGAAGTTAGAGAGGCTTTAATAAAAATCAAGTGTTGAAAAGCTATTGGACCTGATGATATTTCAATAGAGGTGTGAAAATGCTTAAGAGATAAATGGATTTCTTAGCTTACGAAAATTTTAATATTATTTTGAAGACTAAAATGATGTCAGATGAGTGGAAAAGGAGTGCGTTGATTCATATTTTTAAGAATATAGGTGATGCATAAGAGTGTTTGAATTACATAGGAACTAAGCTAATGTGTCATACACTAAAACTATGGGGAGAGTTATTGAGCATAAGTTACATGATACAAATGTTTCACACAATTTGGATTCATTCCAAGTGGGTCTACTATGGAAGGTATACATTTATTTAGAGGTTTGATGGGGAAGTATAGAGATAATGAGCCAATGAGGAAGATCTACATGTAATAATTATTGATTTAGAGAAGGCATATGATAAAGTTCCAAGAGAAGTGCTATGGAGAATTCTAGAAAAGAAAGGTGTTCATAGTGCTTATATTCAGGTCAGTAAGGATATGTATGCATGAGCTGCTACTTATGTTCAAACACAAGGTAGTTTGACCAAGTATTTTCTTACTTTAGTTAGATTACATCAAGGGTAAGCTTTAATCACATATATTTTTGCTTTGGTTATGGATGTTCTTACTAGACATTTGCAAGGGGATGTACCTTGGAGTATGCTTTTTGTTTATGATATTCTCTTGTTGATAAGACTAGAGAGGGAGTTGAAGGAAAACTTGAATTATTACGCCTTAGAGTCTAAATGTTTGCTTGAGTAGATTTAAAACCAAATACATGAAGTGTAACTTTAGTATTAATAGATCTAGTGTGGAAATTATGACATTGGGTGATCAAGTCATTAAAAAGAGTACACATTTTAGATATATAGAGTCTATTGTTCACAATAATAATGAGATAGATGGGGATATTATTAGCAAAATTCAAGTTGGATTGTTGAAGTTGAGGAATACATTGAGCTTGTTGTGTGACTTTTAACATTACACAATTAAAAAATGGATTCATGTAGCCGACCTCACGTAATGAGATAAAGAATTGGTGTTGTTTGTTGTTTTGTTGTTGTAGTATTTTGAATAGTTTCCTTTAAAATATATTTAATGCTTCCCTTGTGGAATAATATGAAATTTGACTCCAATTATGCTTGTTATTTTCTCTACCTCACTTCTTGCAGGCCACTCTTAGGTTAGCCCCACTTGATAAAATAGCAGAACGCCTAGCACGCAATGTTGTGGAGCACCATGAGGAGTTGGGTATGTTTATTATTTTTCTTGCATGTTAAGGGCCTACAGCTGGAACTTTAGTTATATTAGTTGTTTCTAGAATATCAAACTCGGATGATTTAAAGATTTAATTGTTTTGAATGTTGTTATCTTCATTCTTACTAATCTAAAGTTGCTTGTAGGGCATCTTTTCTACAAAGAGAGATGTATCATTACTGCCTTTCTGGTATCTAAATTTCTGTCATCGAGATTTTTCTCTAGGAAACATTTGTTCCTTTTTTGATGTGAGATATATGAGGTTAATCATATTTGAAGCTTTCCAGGAAAGTGCCTTACTTTCAGAGGGAGCAAACAAGTTCTTTTGATAGTCCCCATCACATTTGCTGATATTATTATTTTTTTCATTCATAATAAATGGATCTTTTTATTTTTATCATCACTTAATTCAGAAAATCCAAAATTTTATTCTAGAGACATCTGTCACAAAAGAAAATGGCTTACAAAGCTGAAATGTACCTGTGACACATGAGATATAATTAGGAATAGCTGTTCTATTTAGAAAAGTGGACGAACATGAGTTTAAGGGTAGATTACTAGCATATAATTTCATGTGACAAATTTATATTGTACCAGACAGGACTAAAAATTTTATGGTCAACTTTGAGATTTTAACATCTCACTGCAGAAAGTTAATTGCAGAATTTAAAAAAGTTCCTAGCTGCTTATTAGGTGCGGAATGTTACCTTTGGAGTTTCAAAACATGGACCTGGATGCTACTTATACTTAATGAACATATCTGTAAATTTCCCGTTTTATCTCTCCTAGTCATTTCTTTCTTTATGATGGCGAATAAAATATTTTATATAAATTACAAAATTGTGTGCTAAAATAATCAGTGTTATGGTAGTTATCAAGGACATTTTCTCTCTCTTAAACTTTAAGATCCTCAAAATTTTCTTCTACCGTTCTCTTTCCATCATTATCTCGTTATCTTTATTTCTGCACTGTCATTATCTCTCCTTGTCTTGATTTCTCTACTATAAATGCATATTTCACCCTTTTGTGTGTGTTGAATGAATTTTGAAGGGGATTACAGGCTGCTGTTGGCAGGAAAAATTAGTTTGTTGAGCTCGTGGTGGATTTGTCTAGGTGTTTGTTATCTTATTGAAGGATCAAGAAGATTAGGCACCTTTATAGTAGGTGTGAACTTCCAAAGAAAGAGAAGAGATATGAGAAGAAGAGGAAAACCAGAAATTTTATTCTATAATCCTTTTGTTTACAACTAGAGAGATATTTATATGTTTAGATGGGCCAACAAGTTAGGTCTACCTAAAGCAAATAAAAAAAAACTACTAGACTAATGCTATATTATAAGAATGAGAGAAGGGGAGCTCCGGCCTTGGAAGAGAGGGCGACCGAGAGAGGGAGAGAGTGAGGGCGCCGGGGGTTTCGGGTGCCTGAGAGCAAGGGAAAGCCGAGAGCTGGAGAGGGTGAGGGCGTTCGGCCCTTACCCGAATAGCCCCCCGAGAGCCAAGGGAAGATTTTTTTTTTCTCTCCTCGCGAATCGGGAGAGAACCGGCTTGCAGCCGTGAGGACCGGGTACGAATCACTGCCAATCGACGTTGGCCACCTGATTAAATTTCCTGATTTAGAGGAAATTTTAAACGGCACAGAAAAGGGATTTGGATGCAAACTTGGCTCAAATTGGCTAGGTTTAAAATCAGGCTAGGCTTAATTGATCAAATTAAACTCAAATTCAAATTAATTTGGATCAATTCGAGTTCATATTGGGCTCGACGAGGTCTAATTGAGTTGATCGAAGGCGCTCAAGAGCACTCGAGCGAAAATTGAGGTCAACAATGAGACCTGCACCTCAGACTTAGACCGATAGCCAGTGGACAATCGTCCTCCACTCCACCCCAGCTTTGTCTCCTTCGCCCTCGGCTCGTGCTGGCGTCCCAACATTCCCGCTCCTCTCGTTCGCGTATGCCTTCGCCTTACTCCTGCAGAAGTAACTGTCACCGCAAGCGTTAATCGCTGAGCGACACCCGCCTAACACCTCTGCCTGCACTCGCATAAGCGCCCACTCCTCCCATATACGCTCAACAAGCCTCACGACACTGTTTGGGAAACCTGGCCCCCTTTGCAACTGGGATAGCGGGTCGGGTCAAACCGACAACCCGCATGATTTGACAGTA
>CM039726.1:49997314-50007314 GCA_022539455.1 Dendrobium nobile
AGGGGTTGGGGCGGGGGGAAGGGGGGGTGGGGACGGGGGGGCGCGGCGGGAAGGAGTGTGGGTGGAGGCATTGGGGGGGGGGGGGCGGCGTGGGTGGGCGGGGGTGGCTGCGTGGAGGGGGGGGGGGGGGGCGTGAGGGGGGTTAGGGGGGGTGTGGGGGGGGGGGGGTGTGGTGGTGGGGTGGGGGGGGGGGGTGTGGGGGTGGAGGGGGGGGAGGGGGTTTGGTGGGGTAAAGGGGGGGGGATTTGGGGGGGAGGGGTGTGGGTGGGTGGAGGGGGGGTTGGGGGGGGGGGGGTGCATGGGTGGGGGGTGTAGTTTGGGTGGGGGGGTGTTTTGGGGGTGGGGTTGTGGGGGAGGGGTGGTTGGGATTGGGGGGTGGGGGCGGGGTGGGGCGGTGGTGGGGGGGGGGGTGGGTGGTGGAGGGCGGCGGGGGGGGGGTGAGGATTTTGGAAGGTTTAGGGGGGTGGGGGGTGTGGGTGGTGGTGGTGGGGGGGGGAGGGGGGGGGTGGGTGGGGAGGGGGGGGAGGGGGGGGCGATCGGAGGGGGGTTGGTGGTGGGGGGGGGTGGGGGGGTGGGGGGGGGGGGGGAGTGGGGTGGGGGGGGCGTGGTGGGGGGGGGGGGGCGGTGGGGGGTGCGGGGGGGGGGGTGGTGAGGGGGGGGGGGGGGGGGGTTGGGAGTGGGCGGAGGGGGGGGCGGGGGGGGGGGGAGCGCGGGAGGGGGGGTGGGGGGGAGGGTGTGGGGGGGGGTGGGGGGGGAGGTTGGGGGTGGAGGGGGCGCGGGGGGGGGGGGGGGTGGGGTTGAGTGGGGGGGTGGGGGGGGGGGGAGGGGGGTTGGGGCGCGGGGTGTGGGGTGGTTGGGGGGGGGGGAGGTGGTGGTTGGGTGGTGGGGGGGGGGGCGGCGTGAGGGGGGGGGGTGGGGGATGGGTGGGGGTTTGGGGGGGGGGTGAGGGGGAGTGATGGGGGGTGGTGTGGTGGGAGGCGTGAGGTTGGGGTGGGGAGGGGGGCGGGGGAGGGGGGGTGGTTGGAGGGAGGGGGGGGGGAGGGCCCGATAAGCCTAGAGGGGGAAGTCTATGGTTGTGGGGGGGGGGGGGTCGGGGGGGGGTGCGGGTTGGGGTGGATGGGGGGGAGGGGTGGGGGAGGGGGGGTGGGGTGGGGGGATGGGGGTAGGGGGGGAGGGTTGGGGAGTTCGGATGGTGGTGGGGATGTGGGGGGGTGGGGGGGGGTAGTGGGGGGGGTGGCAAGGGGGGGGTGGGAGCGGTGGGGGGAGGGGGGGGGTGGGGGTGGTAGTTGGGGGGGGGGGGGTGAGTTGCGTGGTGGGTGGGGTGGGGGGGGGGGGGGGGGGGGAGATGGGCGAGGTGGTGGGGGGGGGGGAGTGGCAGGGGGTGGGGGGGGTGCGGGGAGGGGTGGTGGACGTGGGTGGAGGGGTGCGTAGGGGGTTTGGGGGGGGATGGGGGGGAGGGGGGGGGGAGTGATGGGGGGGGGGGGAGATGGGGGGGGGGGGGGTGGGGTTAGTGGGGGCGGGGGGAGGGGGGGGGGAGGGGGGCGGGTGTGGGCGGGTGTGGCGGGGGGTGAGGGGGGTGGTGTGGTGTGGGGTGATGTGGGGGGGGGGGTGGAAAGGTGGGAGGTGGAGTGGGTGGGGATGGGGGGTGGGGGGGGTGGGGGGGGGGGTGGTGGAGGGGGTGCGGGAGTGGGGGGGGGGGGGAGGGTGTGGTGGTGTGGGGGGGGGGGTGGGGGCGGGGAGGGGGGAGGGGGGGGGGGGGGGGTGGGGGGCGCGTTTGGGGGCGGGGTGCGTAGGGAGGGGGTGGGGGGGTGGGGTGGGGGGCAGTTGGGTGGGCTGAGGGGGGGGGGGGGGGTTTATTTGTGGGGGGGGGGTGTGGGGGGTGGTGGGGTGGGGGGGTTAGGGGTTTGTGAGGGTGGGAGGTGTGGGTAGAGGGGGGGGCGGGGGGGGTGGTTGTGGGCGTATATGGGGGGTGGGGGGGGAGGGGTGGGGTAGGAGGGGGTGGTTGTTGGGGTGTTGGGGGGGGGGGATGGCGTTGGGTTGGTGCGGCGGGAGGGGGGGGGACGGGGCGGGTGGGGGGCGGGGGGGTGTAGGGGCGTAGGATGGGAGTGGGGTGGGCGGTGGCGCAGGGGGTTGGTGGGTTGGGGGTGGGGGGGGGGGGTTGGGGGAGGTGGGGCGGAGAGAGGGGGGTGGGTGTGCGGGGGTGGTCGGGGGTGGGGGGTGGGGGTGTGGTGGGCGGGCGGTGGGTTAGGGGTGGGGGGGGGTGGGGGGTGGGGGATAGGGTGGGGGGGGGGGTGGCGGGGTGGGGGTGGGGGGGTGGGGGGGGGAGTGGGTGGGGGGTGGCGGCGATGGGCGGGGGCCGGGTGGAGGGGGGGGGGGGGGGGGATGTGGGGGGGGTGGTGCGAGGGGGGGGAAGGGTGGGGGGGGGGGGGGGGTGGAGGGGGGGTGGGGGGGGGGGGAGGGGATGTGGGTGGGGGGGGGGCGGGGGCTGGTGCGATCGGGTGGGGGGGGGAGGGGGGGGGGGGTGGGCGGGGGGGTAGGGTGGGGGGTGTGGTGGTGGTGGGGGGGGGGGGGGGGGGGGGGGTGAGGGGGGGGCGGGGGTGGTGGGGGGGGGGGGGGGTATGGGAGTGAGGTGGTGGGGCGCCGGGGGGCTGGGGGGGGGGTTTTGTTGTGGGGGGGCGGGGGGGGGGGGGGGAGGGGGGGGGGGGGGGGGGGAGGGGGGGGGGAGGGAGGGGAGCTGGGGGGGGGGGAGGGGGGGGGGGGGGGGGGGCTGGGGGTGGAGGGGGGGGGGGGGGGGGGGTGGCGGCGGGGGGGGGGGGAGGAGTTGGGTGGTGGTGGGGAGGGTGGGGTGGGGTGGGGGGGGGGGAGGGGGGGTGAGGGGGGGTGGTGGTGGGCGGGGGTGGTTGGGGGGGACGTGGGAGGGGGGGGGTGTGGGGGTGGGGGGGGTGAGGGCGGGTGGGGGGGGGGGGGGGTGGGGGGGTGTGGGGTGGGGGGGGGGGGGGGGGGGGGGGGGGGGGGGGGGGGGGGGGGGGGGGGCGGGGGGGGGGGGGGCGCGGGGGAGGGTGTGATTGGTTGGGAGTTGGGGGGGTGGGGGGGGGGGGGGGGCGGGGGGGGGGAGGGGAGGGGGGGGGGGGGTAGGTCTGGGGGGTAGGGGGGGTGCGGGGGCGGGGGGTGGTGGGGGTGCGGGGGTGGGTTGGGGGGGGTGGGGGGGGGGGAGGGGTGCGTGGTGGGGGGTGGGTGGGGGGTGAGGGTGGGGCGGGGGGAGGGGGGGGGTGGTGGGGGTGGGTGCGAGGGGGTGGTGGGTGGGTGTAGGAATTTTGTTATGTGGGAGTTGGGAGGGCGGGGGGGAGAGGGGGGGGGTGGTGGGGGGTGTGGGAGGGGGGTGAAGGGGTGAGGGGGTGGGGTGGGGGGGGGGGGTGTCGTGGGGTGGGGGGGGGGGGGTGTGGGGGTGTGGTGGGAGGGGGGCCTGGGGGGGGGGGGGGGTGGGGGGGGCGTGGGGGGGGGGGGGGGGCGGGGGGGTGCGGGGGGGGTGGGGGTGTTGGGAGGGTGAGGGGGGGGGTGGGGAGGGGAGTGGGGGGTGGGGGGGTGGGGGGGGGGGGGGGGGGCAGGGGGGGGGGGGGGGGGGGGGGGGGGGGGGAGTGGGGGGAGGGGGGGGGGGGAGGGGGACGGGAGGGGTTGGTGTGGGGGGTTGGTGGGGGGGGAGTGCGTGGTCGGGGGTGGGGAGTGAAGGGGTGGGTGGGGGGGGGGGGTGGTGTGTGTAGAATGGGGGGGGGGGTGGGGGGAGTGGTGATGGTTGGAAGGGCGTGCGGGTGGGGGGGGGTGGCTAGGGGGAGGGTGGGGGGGAAGGCGGGGGGGGAGTGGGGGGGGTGGGTGTGAGTGTGGGGGGGTGTGGGGGGTGGTGGGTGGGGTGGGGGTGGGGGTGAGTGGGGGGGTGGTGGTGAGGAGGGGTGGGGTTGGGGAATGTAGTGGGGGGGGGGGTGGGGGTGGGGTGGGGGTGGGGGGGTGGAGGTGGTGGGGTTGTGGGTGTGGGGGGGGGGGAGGTGGGGTGTGGTTTGGGGGGGGGGCGGGGGAGGGGGGGGGGGTGGTGGGGGTAGGGTTGAGGGTGAGGGGAGGTGGCGTGGGGGGGTATGTAGTTGGGTGTTGTGGTGTTGGGGGTGGGGTAGTGGGTTTGGTCTCAATACATTTTTTTTTTTTTTTTTTTTTTTTTTTTTTTTTTTTATTTTTTTTTTTTTTTTTGTTTATTTTTATTTTTTTTTTTTTTTTTTTGTTTTTTACTTTTTTTTTATTTTGTTTTTTATGTTTTTTTTTTTTTTTTTTTTTATATTTTGTGTATTTTTTTTTTTTTACTTTTTATTGATTTTTTTTTGTTTTTTTTTTTTTTTTTTTTTTTTTTTTTTTTTTGTTTTTTTTTTTGTTTTTCTTACTTTTTTTCATTTTTATTTGATTTTTTTTTGTTTTTTTTTAATTTTCTTTTTTTTTTTTTTTTTTTTTTTTTTTTTTATCTTTTTTTTATTTTTTTTTTTTCTTTTTTTTGTTGTTTTTTTTTTTATTTTTTATTTTTATTTTTTTTTTTTTTCTACTATTTTTTTTTATTTTTATTTTTTTTTTTTTTTTTTTTTTTTTTTTTTTTTTTTTTTTTTTATTTTTTTTTTTTTTTTTTTTTTGTTATTTTTTTTGTCTTTGATTTGTTTTTTTTTTCTACTTTTTTTTTTTTTTCGTTTTTCTTTTTTTTTTTTTTTTAATTTGTTTTTTTTCTGTTTTTTTTTTTTTTTTTTTTGTGTTTTTTTTTTTTTTTTTTTTTTTTTATTTTTTTATTTTTTTTTTTTTTTATTATTTTTTTTTTTTTTTTTTTTGTTTATTTTTTTTTTTTTTTTTTTTTTTTTTTTTTTTTTTTTTTTTTTTTTTTTTTTTTTTTTATTTTCTTTTTTTTTTAGTTTTTTTTGTTTTTGTTTTTTTTTTATATTTTTTATTTTTTTATTTTTTTTTTTCTTTTTTTTTTTCCTGTTTATTTTTTTTTTTTTTTTTTATTTTTTTTTTTTTATTTTTTTTCTTATTTCTTTACTTGTTTGTTTTTTTTTTTTTTTTTTTCTTTTTTTTCTTGATGTTATTCTTATGCTGCTTAGCATTTTTTTTTTTTGTTTCTTTAGTTTTTTTTTTTTTTATATTTTTTCTAATAAATAAAATTTTATATTTTTTATTATTTTTTTTATTGTTTTTATTTTTTTTTTTTCTTTATTTCCTCTTTTTTATTTTTTTATTTTTAATATATTTTTTTTATATTTATAATTTTATATTTATTTTTTGGTTTTTTTTTTTATTACTATCTCTTATATTTTCTTATTTATTTTATCTTAATTTTCTTTTATTTCTTTGTTTTTATTTTCAATTTTTCTCATTATTTTTATTTTTTTTTTTGTTTATATTTATTTTTTTATTCTTTTTTTTTATTTTTATTTGGTTCTTTATTTAATACTTTAATAACTATAATTATAAATTATAATATAACATGATTTTAATATAAAAAAATATTTAATAATATTACTTACAATTTATTATTTTAACATTTTATTTATATGTTTTTTATTTTTTTTAATTTATTATTATATAATTAGAATTTTAAAAAAATTCATTATTATAAAATAAGATTTTTATAAATTAATTTAATAAATTAATTATATATAAAAATTTAATATGTATATTATATATTAAGGGATATTAAAATTTCATATAAATTTTATTATAAAATAAAAAGTAATAAGTATATTATAATATAAAAACAAAATTTTAATAACTATTTGTTTAAATTTTACTTTATCTTTTTTAAAATATTATTAGATAATATATTAAATATATATTAAATTTAAATATTTTATATATTATAAAATTATTTTGTAATATTAATTATAATAAATTTATAAAAATATTTATATATTTAATATTAATATTTTTAATAAATATAATAAAATATTTATTATTACAATTTTTATATAAACTATTATTTTAATAATTTTATTAAATTAAATTATTTTAGAAATAAATATGATAAAAACAAAAAAAAAATTAATACTTTTTTATTTTATATTTTCCGTAATACTTTTTTATTCTTTTTTTAATATTATTTTATCTATAATATATATATTTTTTTAATTATATAATATTAATTAATTTAAATTATATATATATTTTTAATTTTTTTTTCTTTCTTAAATTCATTTCATTTACATATTTTTTTCTTATATTTTTTTTTTTTTATTATATTCTTATTTTTTTTTTATTTAAAATTTTTTGTTTTTTTTTTTATTTTTTTTTTTAGTTCTTATTTCATTTATATTTTTTTGATTTTGTTATTTTTTTTTTTTTCTCATTTTATTTTTTTTTTTTTTTTTTTTTTTCTTTTTTTTTATTTTTTTGTTTTTCTTATTTTTTATTTTTTTTTTTTTTTTTTCTGGTTTTTTTTCTATGTCTTTTTTTTTGATTATTTATTTTAAGATAAAATATTTATAAATAATTTAAAAATTATTGATTTAATATTATATAAATTTAATATAATTAAAAATTATTTTTTATATATTAATATATAAAAAAAAAAAAAAAAAAAAAAAAAAAAAAAAAAAATAATAATACCCTCCAAAATAATAAAATTATGTGCACCTCTCGGATTGTGTTTCGAGGTGATGTTTGTGGTGTTATGATATTAGTGTAAAAAATGATGTAAAAACTCTCTCCTCGGGTTGTGTTGTGGTTTAATACCACATTTATCCCTAATACTTATTAAGGATATTTTTATTTTTTTTTCTTTTTTATTTTTTTTTTGTATTTATATTTCAAATTATTTTATTATTTTAGTTTTTTCTAAGATTTTTTTTTATTTATTTTTTTTAATTTTATTTTTTTTTTTAAAATTTATTTTTAATATATATATTTTTTTTTTTTATAATTTTAATTTTTTCTATTTTTATTTTTTTTTTTTTTATTATTATTTTTTTAATTTTTTTTTTACTTTATTTATTGTTTTTTTGTATTTTTTTTTTATTTGTTTTTCTTATTATTTTTCTTTTTTTTTTTTTTTTATTTTTTTTTTTTTATTTTTTTTTATTCCTTTTTTTTGTTTTTATATTTTTTTTTTTTTTTATTTTTTTTTTTTTTTTTTTCTATGCTTTTTATTTTTTTTTTTTTTTATTATTTTTTGTTTTTTTTTTTTTCTTCTTTTATTTTTTTTTTTTTTTTTTTTTTTTTGTTTTTTTTTTTTTTTTTTTTTTTTATTTTAATTTTATTTTATGATTTTATTTTTTATTTTTTTTTTAATATTTTTTTTTATAATTTATTTTATTTTTTGCGTTCTTATTTATATTTCTTTTATTTCTTTCTATTTTTCTGTTTATTTATGTTATTATTTTTTTTATAATTATATTTTTTTTTTTCTTATTAGTTCTTTTTTTTATTTTTTTATATATATTTTTTTGTTTATTATATATTTTTTGTTTTTTTATTATTATTTTTTGATTAATTTTTATTTTTTTTTTTTTTTTGTTTTTTTTATCTTTTTTTTTTAGATATTTAATTTTTTTTTTATTTTTTTTTTTTTTTTTTTTTTTTTTTATTATTAGAAATATAAATTATAAATTAAATATTTTATTTTTTTATTGGTTATTTTTTTTTTTTCTAATATTTCTTCTTATTTTATTTCTTTTTTTTTTATTTTATTTTTTTTTTTTTTTTTTAGTATTTTTTATTTATTTTTTGTTTTTTTTTTTTTTTTTTTTTTGTTTTTTTTTTTTTATTTTTTATTTTTTTTTTATTGTTTATTTTTTATTTTTTTTTTTTTTTTTTTTTTATTCTTTTTTTTTTTTTTTTTTATTTTTTTTATTTTTTTTTTTTTTTATTTTTTTGTTCGTATTTCTATTTTTTTTTTTTTTGTATTTATTTTTTTTAGACTTTTTTTTTATCTTTTTGTTTTTTTGTTTTTTTTTTTTTATATTTTTCTTTTTTTGTTTTTTCTTTTTTTTTTTATTTTTATTATTTTATATTAATGTTATTTCTATTTTTTTTTTATTTATTTCCTTTTAATTTTATAATAACTTTAATTTTATATTTGTTGTTTTAATAATTTTTTGATGTATTATTTTTTTTTTATATTATTTTGTATTTTTTATATTTATTACATTTTTTATTATTTTTTTTTTTTTTTATTATAATTTTTTTTAAAATTTTTTAAATTTATATCTATTAAATTGTTTATATTATTTATTAATTTTAATATTTTATATATTATTATATATTTTATATTTCTTATAACTTTATATTGTTTTTTTCTTTTTTTTTTTTTTTATAAGTTTAAATTTATTATTTTTTTCTATGTTTATTTTTTTTTTTTTTTTATGTCTAAATAATAGTTTTTTATTTTTTTTAATATTTATATTTTAATTTTTTTTATATATATTTTATATTTTAAATTATTTTTTTTTTATAATTTATATTTATTTTTTTTTGTAAATTGTTTTATTTTATATGGTTTTTTTAATATATTTTGATTATTTAATTATATTTATTATTTATTATTTATAATATTTTTAATTATTATTTTAAAATATAAAAATAATAATATTATATAAAGATTAGTAGACAAATATTTTATCGTATAATTCAAATTAATTTTAATTTATTATTAAAAATTTATGTATAATATATTATATAAATCTTAATTTATTTAAATATAAAATATATTATTTATTTTCAATTTAAATCAAATTTTTTAAACTTGCTAGTGTTATTTTTTTATACAATTACTTATTTATAATAAATTCAATTGTATTTTTTTCTTTATGTTATATAAATAATTATTTTTTTCCTCTAATTTTTAATTTTTTATTTTTAAAATTTATTATTATTCAATATATTATTTTTAGTTTAATGAGTTTTATTTTTTTATATTTATTTTTATATATTTTTTATATTTTTATTTTTTTATTTATTTTAATATATAGGTATAATTATATATTTATATTTCTTATTTTAAGCTTAAAATATATTATATCTATTATTTTATTTTATTAATTAATTTTTTTTTATTATATATTTTTTTATTATGAGTTTTTTTTAAAATTTTATTTAATTTATTTAGAGTTAATAAATTAATTTATATATTTTATATTTATATCTATTTATTATTTATTTTATATTTATTATTTTTTTATTTTTTATATTTTTTGATATTATTTTATTATTTATTTTTACTTTAAATATATATTTTTTTTATTTTTTAATATATTTAAATTATCTTTTTTAAATTAATATTATATATTTATTTTATATACATTATTTTGTTTAATAATATTATAATTAATTTTAAATATATAATTTTATTTTTTAATTATAAAAATTATTAATATATTTATTTTATTAATTTGATATTTTTTTTTATATTTTTTATATAAAATTATATTATCAATATTTTGTATTTAAAAATAAATTTTATATTTTTTTTTTTGTAGTTCAGTTTTTTTATTTTTTTTTTTTTGTTTTTTATATTAATTTTTTTTTATTATAATTGTATTATATTTTTTTTTTTTTGTTTTTTATATTTTTTGTTTTATATTTTATTTTTTTTTTTTTTTTCATTTTTTTTTTTATTATTCTTATTATTTTTTTTTATTTTTTTTTTTTAATTTATTTTTTTTTTTTTTTTTTTAATTTGTTTTTTTTTTTTTTATTGTTTTTTTTTTATTTTTTTTTTTGTTTTTTTTATTTTTTATTTTTCTAATTTATTATAAAAATTTTTAATTTATAATATATTTTATTTTTTAGGTCTTTTTTTTTTAATATATTAATTTTTTTTTTTGTTTTAATTTTTTTTTTTTTTTTTATTTATTTTTCTTTTTTTTTTTTTTTTTTTATTTATTTTTTAATTTTTTATTTTATAATATTTTTTTATTTTATATATATTTTGTTTTTTTTTTTTTTTTTTTATTTTTTTATGTTTTTTTTTTTTTTTTTTTATCTTTTT
>CM039726.1:50014814-50053625 GCA_022539455.1 Dendrobium nobile
GAGTTTCCAACTTTAGATAGAGCTCATGGACCCGATATCTGTTGGTCATTTTCATGAGGTATTGTGCAATATGACAGAAGACGTTGATAGGTTAAAGTCTCATGGTAATCCCAGAAACTGTAGAGTTTCAATTGTTAAAGTGCTGGTTGGCAGCAGTATGGATAAGAACTACAATTCTTTAATATATATATATATATATTCAAGCTGTAGTGCATCGGCCTTGTGAGTATTTTTGCTGAAGGAAAGTTTGTATGGAATTATTCACGGTTATCAGAGAGCCATTGGGATCATAGAATGTAATAGCTATGGATGATAAATTTCTTCACCAGTTTTGTAGATTCAGTGGTGATCTTGATGGTGAAAGCTAACATTACATATGTACTCATTTGTTATGGCTGTGATTTTCCTTTCTGTGTTTTTATGGGAGGGTGCATATCCTTTCCAATTGCTATTTTAATTTCGTGATGTAAATCTCCATCCATGCCTTATGGTACACTTCATATGAAATTCTGTGTTGTTAATGTGATTTTAATTTGTATTTAAATATCAGCCGAAGGTATTAACAATATAATTCTTATAAAGGATTCTTTATATGGTTCATTTGGTTGTTTGAAATTTGAGATGTTTTGAATTATGACAAATTTTGCTAGATTTTGCCATTTGACTAGACGCAGTTAGAAGTAAAAGTGAATTGAGTGAGAAAGTTAGTGGTTTACACATGGATAATGCTTTGATACATCATTCCTTTCTTTTCAATGAAATCAATTTGTGTCTGCATGATGGGGCTTTGATCGGCATTTAGAGGATTGACTATATTGGTAGGGAAAAGTCAGCTTTTTCTCCTTAACCTGTCAGTTGGCCACGATCTGGTAGTGGCGTTCATGGAAATATTGGAAATTCTTACAAAAATTGCTGGCCCAATTTTGATTTTATAAAATTTATCTTTTAAATCTTAATGATATCCTATTGTTGCATATAGCCTTTTCTATGTTAATTACCCAACTTTTAATCTTGAAGGAATATCTTCATTTATGATTCCAATCTTCTGTTTGAGCTATGATATTTGAACTTATCACACCTAGATAAATTCATCCTCAAGGATAGTGCCATGCCATTCTTTATCGAAAACATGTATGTAAGGTGTTTGAAGTAATTCTCAATTAGAAGAAGATGTATATTTAGCAATATGGTGATATTGATTTCCTACTTTGATATGAATTTTTTTTCTGGAACAATGGAGAAGGGCTTTCATATATATATATATATATATATATATATATATATATATATATATATATATATATATATATATATATATATATATATATATATATATATATATATATATATATATATATATATATATATATTGAGATGATTTGAAATGGAAGAATGACTTTACGTTTCTGCAAATCCCTTATAGAACTGATCTTTCACTTGAGAGTTACTTTTGAATGTGCATTCCTGTTTGAATACATGCACTGCGGATTTATTTTGTGAGTTTATTCTTGACTATTGTGATATTTTCTATCACTTTCTGTTTCAAAAAAAAAAAAAGTATTTGAGAAAATCATTGGATGCAAGGCTTCTTATTATATCATGAAATTATATTATCTATGAAGTTGTTGCTCTTATTCCCATAACTGATGAGCTTGGGGTTTACAAATTTGGGGAAGTTTCCTTTATGATTTAAAAAAAATGTTTGTGCCTCTCGATTCGAAATCTGCTCTTGTAAAAAAAAAATGGGTCTTATGGGATTTATGCTTCATCATCATGAGCCGAACTTAATGAGAATTAAGGGAATTTACCTGTGTTGTTTGAGAAGGTATTGAGGTCATGTTTGACTTACTACTTTTATTGAGATGACAAAAATCTGTGAACCATCTTATAAGGACTAGTCTTCCTTTGTTGTTTAAACATTCATGTACACTCTATAGCGAAGAATCACTTTTTTTTTTTTTTTCTACTTGACAAGTAGTATTGACCAATGTTTCATGAGCTGTGTCTTACATCAACACAAGATATTCACATTTCAGTGGTACATTTAGTTTCCATAATTCCAAAATATGGTATCTAGTCAAATTGCTTTTATATTTCCATATCTTGTGATATTTCCATATCTTGTGATTGATGGTTAAAATTTATACTTGAGGCATGTTTGGAAACAGAAGATTTTGATCTGTCCCTTTAAACAAAATGAATGTTTGAAATATTTTGAGAAATTATTGGGCCTTGTAGTTGCTAAACGACAATATGAATATAACATTGAGCTATGAGAAGATTGCATTAAATGATTCGAGTTCGAAATGTTATGGCCATACTTTGGTAAATCGGTTCAAAACATAGTAGTTTAACATCATGTGTTTTTATCTTATGTTGAGCATCCCCAATGAGTTTTTTTTTTTATAGATTTGTGTTGTAATGAAACTCTTTTCTTGTTATTTTGGCAAAGATCTTAGTTAAAACATATGAATTTGGTTATTAGTAATGAATATTTGGAAACTTTTGAACATGATACCACCTCTTTATATCTCATGCAAATCGTTGGAATAAGTTTAAGACATCCTCTTGTGAAGTTGAGTCATGTTTTCATCCATATTTGTGTGAGATATTGTTGTGGTTGTTTATTCTCCATCGTTACTAATGACATTTGAGTTTCTTTTGAAGAGTCTTATGAGTTGTCTTATATTTAGAGAGCTTTATGAATATTTCTCTTTGCTTTAATTGAAGTTTTCTTACGAGTCACTTTATGTTGCCAATTTGGAAAGTCGCTTTTGAGTGAAAGATGTCTTATTTTGCTTTGGTTGGAGCGATTTATAAGCGGTTTTAGATTTGTTTTATGCGACGAATTTTATAAGTGCTTTACAATGAGAGGTTCTTATAAAACCTTCTCGTTGGAAAGCTTTATGTTTTCTACCCCACTCCAAATGAGAGGAGAGGCACTTGATTAGTGGTTATTTGGGTAGGATTTTGTGACAAAAAAGGAATTTTGGTAGATAGCTTTTGAGGAGGTTTCGCGTAGTAGCCCATTGGAAAAGTCTTAGCAAGTTATTTCAAGAGGTATGACTTTATGATTGAACTTGTGTAGTAGGATCTCTTAGTATCCTTTGGGGAATAGTTAATGCTTTCCTATTTGAATCAAATTCTTTTAGTGGTTATGGCTAAGGATGAACATTGGAGGTTTAGACTTTAGGAGGTTTTGGGCTAGACCCTTTTAGAGTCTCTTTCCATAGGATGGATTTTTGGAGTTTGGAATCTTAAAGAGCCTGGAGTTAGAAAACCTCTAGTGTCTTTTTGGGAATAGGGTATTACTCACTTGTCTGGTTTAGATTCCTTTAACATTAGCTTCCATAGAGAAGAGGTATAGATTTTTTGAGAGAAATACAAAACAAAAGAAACTCTTACTTTGGATTTAGAGTTGGGTATTTGTATCCCATTAGTAGATATAGATTTGTTTATAGCGTGTTGCGGGTAGATGTCTTAAAAAATATCAAGTGCCTCGTTTGGAGTGGGAACAGCAAAGGGCATTGTTGATATTATAGGATGTACTTGACTTCTACGGAGTGTGTCCAAAACAACAATGCCTACATCCCTTTTATTTGTAATTTTTATTCTTTTCTTTCTACTGCTTTGCTATAGATTCTTAAGTTTAGTGACACATGTACGAAAGTCCTAAGGGTTAGAAAACAGAACATCTTTTAGTCCTATAACACTAGTGACATCTAAGGACAAAAATTAAGGATCGGGTCTTAGATAACATAGACTTAGGATACATGTTCCTTATAGGATAGAGACATCAAAATGAAAACTTAGTGACACGCTTCCCTAAGTTTAGTTTCTCTTAATCCATTAATAGTCAACCAATGAAAATCAACCCTAATTCAATCCTTTAAAAATGTACTAAAACACTTAATTTTTCTTCTAACCATAATTAATATTCCATAATCTCTAAAATGCAGAATCTAAATCCAATTCAAATAATTTAATAAGAAACTCCTAACCAATTTAAAGTCTAAAAGATGTAGACTTAAAATTAGGAGATTCAAACCTAAGCTAAAATTTATTAGGATAAATAACTCCTAAAATATCAAACCTTAGATCAATTCTTAAAATCAATCAACAAACCTCTTTTGGTAATAAATTCCTTAATCTACCTTTCTTTTCTAATTTATAACCAACTTAATAATTCAACCAAAATTGTTTGCCACTGGGTAACCCAGGCCTACGAGGCTATTAAGTTAGCCCCAAGGAGGGTGAAATAAACCTCACGGCCTCGGTGTGAAACAAAGGTGGTAATCAATCGAACACTAAAAAAATGAAATTCTAAAATCAATCCTAGATTACTAATATTTAAACTTCAATTAAAATCTCCCCTTGGCCCTGAACAAATAAAAAATGCAAATAATTTCAACTAAATTACCCTACATAGGATCTATCAAAAAAAACTGCACAGCCTACACACACCTTAGACCGGTTTGATTAGGACACTACTTCTAGTCCTAGGTTAGGCTTGCATTTTTCTTTTGCTATTCAGTATTTACTACCTATATGTGTTCTATAAATGCAATTCTTACATTTTCTGTCAGTTATACTTTCTTACTTACTTGCATTTCTTTTCTGAACGGCATCTACGCTTATATATATGTTTTCTTTTGTCTTACTTTGCGAGGTACATCCGGTGTTGCATTGTCAACGATTGAGCGGCGTCAATTGCTTATAAGCTTTTAAGTGGCAGCGCCACAGCAGGTACATTGTGTCTTGCACGATCAGGGATCAATGAACC
This sequence comes from Dendrobium nobile, assembly GCA_022539455.1. Lineage (NCBI taxonomy): Eukaryota > Viridiplantae > Streptophyta > Magnoliopsida > Asparagales > Orchidaceae > Dendrobium > Dendrobium nobile. The sequence goes on from CM039726.1 coordinate 50,019,598, forward strand.
ATCTGTTTGCTTGGAATTATTAAGTGGCTGCGCCACGCTCAGGTATAATTTTTGCAACCTAAACTCCCACTTATCTATCGAAATTGCTACACATCACACACAACTTGTTATTAGGTATTCTAGTATGTTTAGGTAGTCAGCCATAAGTTAGTGCACTGACGAAGCTTTGGCCCTATAGGTCAAAGCTTTTCCCCCTTCTGTGAGCCCTAGAGACCATTAGGGTCATTTAGGCCTGTAGAGTAGGCCACCTATTATGTCGGTTGACATCGTTGTTTTCCCACACGAAGTGGGCATCGTTGGTTTTCTGCTAGGATTCTGGCCCTTTCCGGTTTTGGGTACGATACCCCCCTCCCTTTTTTTTTTTTCTTTTTTTCTGTGAGCCTTAGAGACCATTAGGGTCATTTAGGCCTGTCGAGTAGGCCGCCTATTCATGCCATTGGGCATCGCTGTTTTCCCACACGAAGTGGGCATGACTATGATGATTTTCTGTGCGGGTATCTTGCCTGAAGGATACCCTTAGGGTGTGTTTATTTATTTTTTTTTGTACTCTGGATGTCATGCATACATCTGTTCTTACACACTTTTCTCCACAACGCACTTTACATACATACATTGCATTAGTGGACCTAAGGACCTTTCTTACTCATGCATTTGTTTCATGCATCATACAACGCTAGATTTACTAATTTGCATTTTACAGAGTTTCAAATCCTTGCTTCTTTAGGATAGAGCCCTCCCATCTTGCATACATATTTGACGGTTGGTTGTGCCTAGGATTTTAGCTGGCTTCCTTTTTCAGGTAAGGAATAAGTCCAGATTGCATTAGCTAGGTCGTAGATGCTAGTGTTGTGTGTACAACACTACATTTCTTATAGATTTAGGATCTAAAGGTGAGTGGTACGAGTGTATCCCTATACACCTTATTGGTGGGTAAGCTATCCATCCTTTCGGAAGCTATAAATCCTACCCATCCGCGTCACACAGATGACGCCAACTCCTTCTTTCTCTCATGCATGTATGAATGCGTTGTCTCTTCTCTTTTTCTCCAGTTTTCTCTTCTTTAAGCCGGCCGGATGTTGACTGAACCTTGTGTGATTGATTGAGCCAATTTGGGACCTCCCCCTTTGATTAGGAAAGCCTAGAAACCCTTTTGCACTAAACCCACCTAGAGAAGATAATCTAACATCCTTAATCGAGAGTTTTCCTAAGTCAAGGCTTAGGATGTAATTAACTACGGGGGCTTGCGCCCGTAGGAAACCGATCCCCACAATCAAATAAACCCTATTCGATGCTGATGTATCGAATAGGGGAAATCTCGTGAACTTTTGGGTTATAGATATTATTATCCATCGAGGTTGGTAGGTGAAAGCCGCTATCCTCCATGGCTAATCGTATCTATAACTCCATCTGCTCTTCCATCGGCCTGCTTGTGTCGATTGTAAAGGTCTACGACCATTTTGTCCTACGGGATAGTGTGATCGTACTCTTTGCATTCGAACCACACGAGCGGAATCCTTTCGGAGACCCACACTCATATCAAGGGGCAGAAGACTACGTGTGATGCAGCCCTCTGAATGCAGGCGACTGAGTGCGTCCAGGCCAACGACCAGCAAGAGTGATATTTCAAATGGGACATTCATTCGTGTTAAATCAGGTCGAGTCGAGTTAGCAGTTTGACTCATACCCAACTCAATTTTTCAAACATGTAAAAAATTGCATCCTAGGGTGTCAAATTGAGTCCACGAGTCTGGTTTGGTTCAACCCTGACTTTGTTAAATAGGTCGAACATAATCCAAATTTTTTGGACATATTTGAGTTGAGTTATCGAATTGTGTCAATAATTGAAGAAATTTTATTCTGTGTAGACACCGGATGGTCCAGAGACCAATCAGAATGTGCCACATCACCCGATACTGAACAAAAAATAACATAACATGTTATAATTGATCTCTTAACGTCATTCATTCAGAATCCGCACAAAATAATTTTTCCAATATAATAATTGACACCCTCGATTGAACGAATGCTACCTCAATTTTTTAACAAAGAAACTAAAAAAAGGTCAATGAAAAGTCCATTTTAAAGTCCCCTTACCGGCCGCCAGACACTGATTCCTTCGCGTGAAAACAAAAAGCTCAATAAAACTCTCGCACCCACACTCACCTTCCCACTTTCCCACCCCTACCCCGCAAATCCCCAAATTCCCAAATGTCCAGACCCTCCCTTCCCCCCATCTTCTTCTTCCTCCTCTTCCTTCTCCTCCTCCTCGCACCATCCTTCTCCAAGCCCTGCCCCCCCTGCGGCTCCACCACCGTCCCCTTCCCTCTAAGCACATCTCCTTCATGCGGCGATCCCACATACTCCATCCGATGCGCCTCTAATTCTTCTTCCCTCTTCCTAGACGCCCTTTCCTCCTCCTACCCTATATCCTCAATCTCCCCTTCCTTGCAATCACTAACCATCTCCCTCCTCCCAATCCCCATATCGACCAACTCCCCTTCCTCCTGCTCCGCCTCCGATACCTCTTCCGGCGGCCTCCTCCTCAACTCCTCCGCCCCCTTCAACATCTCCTCCGCCAACTCCATCCTATTCCTCAACTGCACCAAGTTAATTCTCGAATCCCCACTAAATTGCTCCTCCTCTAGCCCGTGCCACGCCTACCTCAACTCCTCCACCGACTCCGCCGCAGCCGCGTGCCGGAGATCGCCGATCTGCTGCGAGTTTCGCGCAGGCGGATCGTCAACGGCCTACGCGCTTAGGACGAACCCGACGGGTTGTAGTGCGTATCGGAGCTTTGTCGATTTGGATACGGGGAGCACGCCGGTGGCGGAGTGGAGCACCAAGGAAGGGGTTGCGCTCGCTTGGGTCGACCCACGTGAGCCGGTTTGCCGGAACCAGGCAGATTGCGAGGATGGGGCGAATGCTACGTGTACGGTTGATCCGCAGTCGTCCGGTGGATCGACGGTCAGGAGGTGCTTCTGTAATGAAGGTTTCCGGTGGGATTCAATCGCCGGCCTGTGCGCCTACAGTAAGTTGCTTGTTAAAACAATTTTAAGATTTCACTGGAGACCTTGTTTTTATGTTTTTTTTTAATTATTATTATTATTTCCCTTTTTCAGTCATAATTTGGTCTGAATAGCCTAATTAATTTGACTAATCTTATTACTAACCATTAATTAGCATATTGCAACCAATTTAATTTACCTCTGTTAAATTTGTTATGTTGTTCTTAAAATATAAGCAAAGAGTGGAAATCATAAGAAAAACGAACCTAAGTACTGATTAGCATATCGTAACTATTTTTATTTATCTGATCAGTTAAATTGATTTGGACTAAATTGCTTTCATTTTATACAATTTTTCTCATGGTTTAGATTTAGGAAATGCTTAAGCACTCATTATATCACTCATAATAACTTCTGAATATGATGATTGAATTTTATGCAAGCAATTTTGAAATTTATTTGGGACGGCTTTTTTAATGCTTCTTAAAACAGCATTTTAATAAAATTATTTTAGTAAAAAACAATAAAAAAGTCATCCTTCGTTTAGAACAATTTTCTTTGTGCTTTATGAAATAACTCTTCAAAATTTAGCATTAATGTGTTGTTTTATGATAAATTAAGGCCTAATTGGATCTTTTTTTTTTAAGAAAAATATTTATTAATATGTTTTTTTTAGCTTTTTTACTATTTAACATAAATTATTATATTTTTAATATTCAAAATAAAAATTTTGAATATTTTGAGATTTTTTATAAATAAGTATTAGTTATCATCATTGTTTAATTGGCCAATTTTACCATCACTGCATACATAAAAATATACATTTTAAATGATATTTAATATAATAATATTAATAAAAAAATCAAATAAAAATTGCAAATACAAAATTAATTAATAAATAAAATAAAACTGACCCCTAACTGCCCTTTAGTTGATATATGGTTCTTTTTTAATTTTCAACTGATCGTATTCGTTATATGTGTGGCACTAATGTACTATGGCCTTTTCAATTTGTGCTGCTGGACATGCATAATAGGTTCAAACATCCAATAAAAACATGCCACGTCACATGCGCTTTTGACTGCGCTTTAAGTGCGCTTTGACTGTGCTTTAGGTGCTCTTTGACTGCGTTTTTGACAGCGCTTTGCCTGCGTTTTACCTCGCTTTTGATGCGTTTAATTTAAAATAATATTTTATTAATATCCAGACTTATCTCCACATCCAATGACCGGATGTAATAATTTGCATTGTGCCACAGTCTAATCTCACTAAGCAGAGGAAAAAAAAGGTAATTCTTTGAAATCAGAAGACATGAAAGTCAACGCGTTTTGCGATTGACAAGTCCAATTTGCGTTAGTGCCTTAAGCTGCTGCGCAATTTCTTTGTAGAATCCGATTTTTTGTTTTTTTACTCATTGAAAATTTATAACATTGATCACAATTGAGAGTTTATTTGGGACGTCTTTTCATTACTTTGTTTTAAAATCTTAACTACAATTCTATCTTTTATTTATTTATTTATTTATATAATCGGAGTTACTAAGATGTGGCAGTTTTAAAAAAATATTTATTTGATATTTTAAAAAGGATATATTTATAATATTCATAATAACTTTCAAAAATATTTTTTTCTGTCAATAACTTCAAAATTATATTTACATAAAAACATTATAGTCATCTCATATAAATCATAAATATTGCTGATCATGAAGAAGATGAATTCCCTCCTATCTTTTGACTATTTTTTAATTTTTTTGTTAATTTATGGTCTCAAAATGAGGAGAAATTATTTTGTGTGGACATCGGATTGTTCGGAGTCAAATTAGAATGCGTCACGTCATTCGGTACACAGTATCAGTACATAATAAAATAGTGATGTGACGTGTACTGATTCGTCTCCGAATGACATTTGGTGTCCGCACATAATATTAATAAAAAATGAGTATTTAATATTTTTTTGGATATTGAACTGATTAGAGAAAATTCACATGCATGACATACACAAAATTTAAATTCAAGACCACTTGATTTCTGATTGATAGCTAAAGTTCTCAATTAACAGATGAAGATTAGCTGCTTATAGTAATTTTGAATACTAATATAATTACAAATATGGAGAAATTTATTTAATTTGACGGTTCTGATTGTTTTGTCCTCCTACTCCTAGACATCACCGAATGCACCGATTGCAGCAGTTCGAAGAATCATGCTCCTCTGATTGCAGGTGATCGTTTTGTTACAATTTATGTCAGAAATTAATTAATATTTATTTAAAGATTATGTGCTTGCTTAAATCTCTTATCAGAGCAGAAAAACCGTAACCTGATTTCTCCTTCCTTGGCGACCTTCTTCCAGGTCTAGTCTCCGGTCTGAGCGCGGCTGCCCTCGTCTTCGCAGCCGGCTTCTTATTCTACCGCCGTCAACGCCGCATCCGCCGCGCTCGCGAACGCCTCGCCCAAGAGCGCGAAGAGATCCTCAACGCCCACAATCCTGGCGGCCGCACCGCCAAAATCTTCTCCGGCCGCGAGCTCCGCCGTGCCACCTCCAACTTCTCCCGCGAAAACCATCTCGGCTCCGGAGGCTACGGCGATGTCTACCGCGGCTCTCTCCCCGACGGTACCCCCATTGCTGTCAAGTGTGCCAAGCTCGGCAGCACCAAATCCACCGACCAAGTCCTCAACGAGGTCCGCATTCTCTCCCAGGTGAACCACCGTTACCTCGTCCGGCTGCTCGGCTGCTGTGTTGACCTTGCGCAGCCTCTCATGGTCTATGAGTTTATACCCAATGGAACCCTTTTTCACCATCTGGCAAAGGGTGGCCTTTCGTGGCGCCTTCGGCTTTCCATCGCGCATCAGACGGCGGAAGGACTTGCTTATCTTCATTCTTCGGCCGTGCCGCCGATTTATCACCGGGACGTGAAGTCGAGCAATATATTACTTGATGAGAAGCTCAATGCCAAGGTGTCGGATTTCGGCCTTTCACGGCTGGCGGAGGCTGATCTCAGCCATGTCACCACATGCGCTCAGGTAAAGATGCTCGGACTTTGATTTGAAATGAAATCCAAATCCAATTCATTTAGAAGTTAGAAGTTCTATGATGAGTGGGAGTTTGATTGACCTGCTACTGATGAGAATTCAAATTTTCAGTTTAGATCGATTCTAATAACTTCATTATGATTAACTGTTATTGGGCTTTAATGTTTAAACGTAGGACTTAAGCTGCTTGTACATTTCTAATTACTAGAGTGACTAAGATTTTATTTGGGACAGCTTTTTTATTGCTTCTCGAAGCAAAGTTTAAATAAAAAATTTCCTCTTTTTTTTACTAGAAAGCTACTTTAAGAAGCAACAAAAAAGCTGTCCCAAGCGAAATCTAACTTGTATAATATTAAGTTCACTCAAATTCTGAACAAGAGAATGTAGTCTAAGTTAGACATGAGCATTGAATGGGATAGGTTTAGGTAAGGTTTCGATTGGGATAACTTTCTTATTGCTTCTTAAAGCAGCTTTTTAGTATAAAAATTAAAATTTTTGTTTTTAGAAGCAGTAAGAAAGCCATCCCAAAGAAGCTTAAGTCTCCACGCCTAGAGTCCTTTGTTGAAATTTTGGATTTTTCAAATATTCATACCAGTTCTTTATATGCAGGGGACTTTGGGATACCTTGACCCAGAATACTATCGGAACTATCAGCTTACAGATAAGAGCGATGTGTATAGCTTCGGAGTAGTTTTGCTGGAGCTGCTAACTTCTAAGAAAGCCATTGACTTTGGTCGCGGTCCAGAAGATGCTAATCTGGCGGTTTACGTTCAGCAGAGGGTGGATGAGGAACGGCTTATGGATGTGGTGGATGAGAAGCTAAAGGCTGCAGCGAGCCAGGTGGAGCTAGACTCAATGAAGGCTTTGGGGTTCTTGGCCATGGGCTGCTTGGAGGAGAAGAGGCAGAACCGGCCTTCCATGAAGGAGGTTTCTGAGGAAATTGAGTACATTATAAGCATTGTAGATGGGAGTGTCGCTGGAAACAATCAAGAGACGACTGTCAGGGACTTGTACCAGTGATCGACTGAAACATATTGGTTTGGTGAGTATGTGTTATAAGCAAGGTTGCTTTCTTGTCAATGAGTGTTGTTGGATATAAGGTTTCGTTTGGGACGATTTTTTTTTTTGCTTCTTAAAGCAGCTTTTTAGTACAAAATAGTGTACTAAAAAGCTGCTTTAAGAAGCAGAAAAAGAAAGTCGCCCCAAACAGAACCATAATGTGACAGTTTATGTCAGGAAAATGGAAAAAATTTAGGGGTTTATATCTTTTTTAAACATTTTAAATAATTTGAGGGATCAATTTCTGTTGATAAGGGATCCTACAACATAAAATTAGATACACATTCGATTAGCAAAGAGCAAATTCGAAATAGGTGTGCTAACTATGTTTTGCTATCTGATCATTTGCTCCTTAAAAAAGCATGCTGTTTTAAACCTATTGTTTGACATTTTTCTTTTCTAAGCTTTGAAGCTTTTGTATTATCTCTTCGTTGATCTATAGGACTATATTATCAAAGAAGAATTTAAGGTTTCATTTGGGACGGCTTTCTTACTGCTTCTTAAAGCAGTTTTTTTTAACAAAAAATTTGATTTAAAAAGCAATAAAAAAACCGTCCCAAATGAAGCCTAAGTCGATCATGAGTTTCATTGAATGATATTTACTTGCTTTTGAGGCTGGAAGAGTGGAAGAAAATGTTATAAAGGTCTCAGAAATCGATCTAAGCATGATTGCAACTGTAGTCATTTGGCAAAGACTATGCAGAAATACTATCTTTCAAATACATGATTAGGAGGAATTTTAAGCCATAGAATTTATATGTTGAATTTATAGCTATGATTCCCAACAGCTGCAGAACCGACAGGCCCCAAAAATAATTTCAGAATAAATAGTAATACAGTTCTAAAAGACCAAATGCCCAAAGGTACTATCCAAGCAAAAACATTAATAAGAGAAAAAAACGATCTAAAGCAATAATCCCAATAGCAGAAGCAACAACAGTCCTAAAAGACCAAATGCATAAGCATAATTCCTTCTCAGAACCCAAAAAACATTCCATGAGTTGCCATTCTTGTTCACTAAAATTAAAAAAGAGAGAAATTTGATTCAATGAACAATCACATAAGCTCTTAATTTTATTTTTTTCACTACCTATTTACATCATCTCATCAAAAGATGAAAAATTAGCAACTATAATATGATATACTCCCATATTAAGGGTTTCTGTTAACAAATGGAAACGAGAAAACACAATAAGATATAAAATAGACAGAATAATCCACAAGTGAAACAACTTAATTAGGCCGAGGAGTGGCCCACTCAACTCTAAGAATAAGATTATCATAACCATAGCCATTGAGCTTGTTGATAGCCTTCTCAGCATCTTCTCTATGGACAAAGTTCACAAAGCCAAAGCCACGGCTAACTCCAGTTTTCTGATCAACAGCCACATAGACCCGGCTTACAGGACCGAATGTGCGGAAGAGTTCATGAAGATCAGGCTCGCGAGTATCCTCCGAGAGATTGGTAACACGAACAGAATTTTCGTCGTTCCTCCGCCGCATCTCGCTGCCGCCCCCCCTATCAGCACCTGCTCTCATTCCAGGAGGAACATATGTGTTCTTGCCAGCAGCACCTGTAGAAGTTTCTGCAGTTGGAGGCTTATCAATGGAGGAATCAATTGGCTGGGCCAGGTCCTTGTAAGGGCATTTAGAAGTCCAGTGATCGCCCTTTTTCCCACAAGTTCTGCAAATCATGAGGACAGCTCCAGGTTTCACCAACGCAGCAAGTGGGTCTCCTGCAGACTTCGGTTCTTCCGCCTTACTACCTGCATTGAGATGATTCCATGACAAAAAAACTTTCAATCATTCTAATAAATTTCTATATAATCTACTATAAAAAAAGGAAATTCAGCTAAAAATTTGAAAAAAATATATCAGAGCAAGTAAAGCCAAAACAACTGATTCATTAACACACAAGATGAAACCAAAAAAAGAGCGAAAGCTAAGAAAAGAAAGAGTAAGACTTCATTTGGGACAGCATTCTTATGAAGCAGCTTTCTAGTTCAAAAATTTCAAATCTAAAAAAAATGTGCTAAGAACCTATTTCATAAAGCAGTAAAAAAAATGTTCCGAACGAAGCCTAAATCTGGAAACTTTAGCCAAGTTAGGTTTACTAAGAGAAAAAAAAAATCAGCTATAAAAGACAAAAGCATGAAGAAAAGATGAGAATAGTATTTTGAAAATTTTAAGTAGGATCTCTAGTATGAGTTTTCTTCTGAAAAAGCGCAAAAAAAAAAAAAGCAAACATAAATTCACTAGAGTAGAATTGATTTGTTTCTAATGATTTTTATTAATTTTGAAAAAAACTTGTGATCAACTACAACAACAACAACAACAACAACAACAACATCAAGCCTTTATCCCACTACGTGGGGTCGGCTACATGAATCATTTTTCTCCATTGTGTCCTATTAAAAGTCAAATTCTCGTTTAAATCTAATAAAGAAAGGTCATTCTTAATATTTTCTAACCAAGTCTTTTTAGGTCTACCCCTACCTTTCTTAACATAAGTCAAATCTAATACCTCTACTCTCCTAACCGGGTCATCGGAAGGCCGCTGTTTTATGTGACCAAACCATCTAAGGCGACTCTCTCTAATCTTATCTTCTACCGGAGCTACTCCAACTTTTTCACGTATATACTCATTTCGTAATCAACTTTTTCACATTTGCATAATGCTTTCAAAGACATGTATGATGAATATTTAGATCCTAGGGAAACCCCTCCCATAGAACATGGTCTTAAGACCGAGCCATGGGGGTTATAAATCCCATCTGTGTCGCAAATTTGATTCCAACCTTCGGAGGATTACCTGGCTACCCTCCTGTGTGTTTTCTCTGTGTAAGGCACATAGAATCCATTATTCTCAAGTAGCGCCATAACGTCATCGAAATCAATGAACAAACACTAGCAGATAAAGCAGATTTATAATAAACATAAGCATCAAGCTCGAGAAACGAACCAGGAGCTCTAGGCCTCTCAAGGATAATTTCCTCCGTGGAAACCATAGTAAGGCGGCTGCTGGCATCCTCGTGTGCGGCATCGCCGAACTTGGCCCATGCCCGGCGCTCCAGAGCACGCTTGCTAAGCCTTGCGCGCGCAAGTTTGCGGATTTGCATCGTGGTCGTTACCTTAACCTTTTTTCCATCATCGTTGAACTTGTACTCTATCACCTTCTTCACGCCATTCTCATCAGGCCCAATTACAATTCTCGGCGGAAGAAAGAAATCCATGTCCTCAACATCATCTTCCAGTTCTCCCCACCGGAGCTTGCTTGCCGGCACTCGACCAACGTCCGCCGCCATCTCCGCTGAAGAAATCTCGAGCCACCGCCCAAATCACCAAATGAAGAAGTCGCGGACACGGTGCGCAAGTCCAGCAGCAGGTAGAAATTAACCCTAGGGTGCTGTTTGTTAACGGATTGGATTTAACTTTTAGTGAGATTTAAATCCTGTAAATATATATATAATAAAGCCAGGATAATTTACTTATTTAGAATTTAATAAATCCTATAAATTCTACATTTAGTAAATTCTAAGACGGTTAAATCTTGAAAATTGTTTGACAACTTAAGTGATAAATCCTATTAAATTCATTGAAACTGTTTGACAATGTAATCAAGAATTTAAGACAATTAGTTCATTTTTAAATTAAATATATTATATTTTTTTTAATTTTAATTACCTCTTAAATAAGATTAAATTATTAATTACTATCTTCATTAACATCAATAAGTTATAATAATAAGTAATATCATTAGAATCTTGTTTAATTATCAATTAACATAATTAAAATTTTAAATATTGATTATAGTCTTAATTATCAAAGTGTTTACTTAATTGTTAATTGATTAAGTTGTTGATATATAATGAATTGGTAAATAATATTTGAAAATAACTAATAATTTAACTAATACAACTAGTTAATTTTTCATTAATTTTGTAATTGTTATTTAATTTTTTAAATAATTAATATACGTTTAATTATTTGATTAGGAACTTAATTATTCAACTACTCATAATTGACAAGTTATATCAAGAACAATGCTGTAAGTAATCAACAAGAACGATGCTGATAATTAATTATTATTTACACTATTAATTATATTTTAAATAAATTCTATTTAAAATTATATTAATTAAGTTGATTATATTAATTTAAATTGTTAATAATATTACTAACTATTTAATTAACTTAAAAATTAGATAATTAATTTATGCACTATTTATAATTTTAATTATTTAATTAATTTTCTTAATTATTAAATTATATTACTTAAGTTGATCAATATTAGCTTAGAGACGTCTAGGGTTTGCTTTTCATCTTCTCTTTTCGTCGTTGTTGTTTAGCTTCCTTGCTTGGCAAAAGGTCTAAGATTGCAAGAGTCGCTTCTTCGGCTCCTTCGTTGTTGTTCGACTTCGCTCCTTCAACGTTACCTTCCTATCAGATCGGAAGCGACATTTTGATCGGAAGCAACGATGGGAGCTCGCTGACTGTAAAGGTAACTTTCTCCCCTTCGCACGCTTCTTCGGCCAAATCCCGCAAATCAGCCGAACTACAGGATTTACAGCAAAAAGAGGGAAACAGATGATTTATTCCACCATGAGATCTACGTCGAGCATAAATTATATTTGGCAATATTTACGCTAAATCTAGCTCAAATCTGACGTAAAACCTATACATTGTCAAACAACCCCTGAGGATGTTAAATCCTAAAAATTATTTGATATGATAAATATTAAATTTGTGAAACATCAAGACTTATGACAATTAGGAATTTAAATGTGAAGAGGTAGAATTGAATTACATCAATAAGTTAGTTATAAATTTAATGTGCAGTTAGGAATTTAATGCGCTTTGTATTTAATTTGCATATTAACTATAAATTACTTATTAACTTTAATTCTAATTACGTTTAATAATTCTAATGATAATAATATAATTAAAAGCTAGTTTAATTATTACTCATTATCAAATTAATATTTAGGTGTTACTTATCAAATTATTTATTATATTACTAATTAATGATGTAATTAAATATTTAAAGATTTAACTAATTTAATAACAATTATACTGCTAATAACCAACAAATCATAAATATTAATTAAACTAATTTAATGATAATTATGTTACAAATTATAATAATTAGGTCGTCTAGGGTTTGAATTTCTCTTTGTCGCTTTTCCTCGTCACCATTTCTTTGTTGCTGCATAGGTTATGTGGGCTTCGCAAGATGAAAGTTCACTTGCTACTTCTCCTCTTCGAAGGCATCATATCAGAAAACACGTTGGGAGCTTGCTCACTACGTATATAACCTTTGCCTCCTCCTTTCTTCGCGACGGAGCTTGCTCGCTCGCAAGCTCGTAAGTTCCCGTAAATTCTTAAATCCGATGAACTGAGGGATTCACTAAATCCCGGATTTTCGCCCTAAATCCGTAAATCAGGAATTCACTAAATCCCGGATTTTCTTATGAATCTGGGCTTAAAAAATCCGGTTTATTAAGAAAACGAAAACTGAATTTTCATATTCTAATTTCTTTTCAAATCATTAAATAAAAAAATAAGAATTTATAGAAATCGGGGAAGTAAAATTTGGTTTCTTTTAAAATCATGGTCAAAAAAAAAAACCGGATAATAAAGTTTCAGTTTCTATTGAAACCGTATAATTAAGTTATGTATTTGCACTTTTTTAATTAAAACACACCTCTTTTCATAAAATGTCCTTAAAAATATCTCAAGCCAAAGGCTCTTCCCCTCTATCTCACCCTCTCACATTCTTTAGTTTCTTCCTCATAACTAATGATCATTTAATAGCATTCACAACACCAAAATTTTTTTTAGGCCAAAATTTAATGTTTATATTTTTGCTTAATTTTATCTTATAATACATTTATATATTATAAATTATTTTTTACTAAACTATACTGTTTACACAAACTAACTATTTTCTATAGGATATCATATATTTTAAAAATCAACTATCCTTTATTTATTTTTTGATTTTTTTTTTAATTAGATCTCATATAACAATAATTGATAAACTCTCTCAAAATCTGCCATTTTATTTCAACACCACAAACACGTACAACAGGAAAAGACTTACTACATAAAATAGAAAGCCATTCACGCGCAGCATACATATAAATGCATGCCTTATTCACCACTACTTACGCCTTATTCTACTCATCACTCTTAATCTCCACCATCTTCCCCATTTCCCTCACCTTATTTTGCTCCGCACCTGAAACCCCCACCGTCCCATTACCTGCACCAGCAATGGCAACACCAGCCGAGCCCACGGTGTTCGTCCCCGTAGCCCAAATGGGCAAGCTGTATATAACAACGTTGCGGTCCTTTTGCAGTATCAGAATATAGTTTCCAGTGTCTCTGTTAGTGTTACTCGCCCATATTGCTTTATTTTTGCGATTGTAGATTACGAGGTTGCCGTCGGTCTGCATGGTGACGTAGCAACCCTTACCCTTACCGTTGGTGCCCGAAGACCAAATTGCAGACCCGTATTCATAGAGGACGAGATTGCAGTCGCTCTGGATGATGAAGGCGTAGCCTCCTTGTGTGAGGGCTTGACCTGTGTTGAGGCGCTCGCCGGCGAGCAAGTGGTTGTAGTACTGAGATGAGGCTGGGGTGGCGAGGAGGACGGTGAGGGTGGCGGCGAAGAGGAAGAAGGTGAAGGAAGCCATGGCTGATTGCTGGGGTTGCTTCGCTGATTTGTTTTGAATTAGTGGGTGGGGATTAGATGTTTATTTATAGTGGAGGGGATGAGAAGGGCTGAGGAAAATTGCAGTGTTCTTCATGCTTAGTGGGTCTGTAAGTGGGTCTGTTCAGCTCTTGCTGTAGTAGTTTACTAATTTATGATATTAGACGTGCTGATCTTATCTCTCAAAAAAAAAAAAAAAAAAAAAAAAAAAAATCAGAAAAAAAATGGAAATAAGAGTAGTGCTCTAATGCGTATTATCATGCTGCTTCAACAATTACTGCTTGCTATCATTCTACTGGTCTACTAGATCCATGGGCGAATTCCCTTTAAGCCCGGAGGCAATTTCTCCCTCTAATTTATTTTTTATTATTATATAATTTTTTAGATAATTTGTTAATCTTTATCTATTTTTTAGTTTTTATTATAAGAATTTTTATACAATTACGCCCCCTAAAAATTTTAAAATATTATGGTCATTAGGCAACTGTCCCATAGCATAATTAAACACATTGTGTATAGGTGTTATTGTTAGAAAACGATGAACCAAATACAAAGAAAAATATTAAGGAAATTTCATTATTTTATTTATTAAATTGAATTCCAAAAATATCCTTACAATCAAAATTTGTTCAGGTGGCTGCCCCTATAAATTCCCGCGAGGGCACTGCCCCTTGACTCCGCCACCTGACCGGCAGGTCGAACCCCGCCAAGGGGCGCTGTCCCCTTGGACTCACGACATATCGACGAAGCGTACGACGATCAATGATATGAACAAATAAGGGTCGAGCTAAATTCAAGGCAACTTCAACATACATTTTAACACAATTAGTGAATGATTAATCATCTTTAGCGATTTTTTTTTTTTGTATTATTTGGTCAATATTGACCCATTTTTTATAGTGAATAGTCGAGCCAAATTCGAGGCAACACAAACAGTTACTTATAAGTTTCTCCTCCTTAAAAATTAAGATTGGGTCCCCCCTCCCCGACTAGATCAAGAATCCTGGTGAAAGACTAACATGGAATACTTTGTTATTAGTACATAGTCGTCGAGCTGTGCATTAAAAAATACTCCTACTAATTAGTACATAGTCGTCAAGCTTTGCAATAAAAATACTTTGTTATTAGTTAGTACATAATCGTCAAGCTTTGCATTAAAAAATACTTTTTTTTGTGGGGTGGGGGAGGAGGAATTATTAAAAAATACTTTGTTATTAGTTAGTACATAATCGTCAAGCTGTGCATTAAAAAAAAACTTAGTTATTGGTACATTATCGTCAAGCTATGCATTAAAGAATGAATCAACAAATTTGATATGTTTGTCATCTTATCCTCAACCTGCGTTTAATATTAGAGCACGATGTGTCACTACTGAATGTGGAGATTTGAAATGTTTAATTTGCACGTAAAGTTTTAGAATTTAAGATCGACTAGAATAGGCTCTTATATTAATTTTATGAGCAATTAGGGTTGTTAAGTGTTAGTAAATTTGAGTCGGTAGAGTATATATTTTATATCCTAATGTGATTAAAATATTTTGCACGTATAAATAGAAAATAATAAGATAAGAATATTTTTACGTGAAAAATCCGGAAAGAAAAAAAATTATTAGGCCTGACCAAAGTGATATAAGAATTTTTTTTCTTCACAATTGAAGAAAACATGGAACAAACGTCTATTGTTTTTTTTCTGAAGGAGATTACAAAAAAAAAAGTGTCCACATAGAGATAGTTGATATACCCAATAAAAATTGTTTTGATTTCCCCAATAATGATTATAAAAAGCAGGTGTCAATCTGCGGACAACTATATCCAACAACACCGTTAAATCTTGTTAGTATTCTGGGAATAGTGGTGATTTCTAATGTCGATCTTTGTTTGTGATGATGATTGTCAGCGATAATAGTTGATGGTCGTCGGTGGCAATGACATGAAAATGCAAAAGAGTTATATCTAGTTTTCTCTCTATCCCACCTCCTTCTCATGTGAAGAATGAAGCTTTATTTATAGGCTTTTGGAATGAGCATTTTGATTATTTGAGTTGAAATTCAAAACACTCCATCGTACGACCCATATTGATTCCCTAACTTGATCACGAAACATTTATTTAGCATTTATGTGCTATAATAATGTCATAATTGATTGATCTTTGGATAGTTAATTAGATTCGTTTCTACGAGCCGCTAGATTCAAATATAAACATGTCTAATTTGGAAGTCATTTGATCATCCAATTAATATTTAAAGTTTCCAATCATATTTCAAGTGTTGATTTGAACTTGACTTGGACCACTTCTGGTACAATTGGGTACATCTTATTGAGACGTTCGGATTAAGAATTAGTTTGTTGAGATTGAAGTTCATATAGTCTCGAATTTAATTCTAGAAGTTTTCAATTTTAATTTTGCCTTGAGATTTGTGCCAAATAATGCATATTTTTTTGTAGATATATCAATGATAATTAGGAAAATTAGTAGATTGTGATCAATGTTTCTAGCATTTTTTTTTTACTGCTAACTCTTGAGATAATATGAAGGTCAATATAGATGTACAATTTTATGGGCCAAAAATTCCAAAAAAAATTAATTTATTTTATCATTTATAAATGGTGCTACTTATAAATTTCTATAGACAATTTTATGATATTTAATTATGATTTTTTTTTATTTCCTACAATTTAAATGATATATCTCTATTATTATATAGAATTGGTGAAATGCAAACTTCTTCTTTACCAATCATTTAGATTTGTTTCTATAAAAATACAAATTTCAGTTGGAATAAATTTGGCATTCCTTGTAAAAACTCCTTGCAAGTTGCAAGAGTTTCCAAATATTCAGCACACATGTCTATATATGTAACCTTCATTAGTATTTCTTATGGTCATTATTGATGATAGAACTATCACTAGTGCTTATGTCTCTGATTTTTTTTTTTTGCTTCCATTAATGCTATCTCTTGGAGCTCTAAAAAAGAATGTTTTATCGCAGAAGTTGAATTGCATCTCTTGACCTCAACGCCAACGGTGGTTAAACTAGATTACTATTTTTTTAAAAAGGGAATTGTTAAATTTTATATCACCAAAATATCAGGTTGCAAAGTTCTTAAAGAGATAAAAAAACTCACTAATTGCTCAACCAACTACTATAAAAAAGGAAATAAAACCAATAGAGTTAACAATACCTCACTAATTACATGATAAAAAAAAAGGAATAAAATAGGCAAGGGGCCATAACCTAAAAAATCTATAAGGGTCGGCACCAGAGCCCAGTGCTCGAATAAACTTTAGGATCATAAGGGATGCAACTAGCATTACCTGCAAAAAAATTAGACAACAACAAAATTAACAACTAACCTCAAGACTCACCAACTAGGAATTATAAACATAAAACTATAACAAAGAAGAAATCCAGCCAAAAACAACCCAAAGTAACTCAAAAAACCAAATCACCCCCGTAAAAATCCACACCAGCAAATAGTGGAAACTATGAAGATACCCCAGCACACAATGGCAATAAGAAATCATATAACACGAGCAGGCAACAGGAATAAAAAACACACAACCAGAGCAGTTAAGCATGATGAATATAAGGAAGACCATTCTTGTCCAGAGTAATCATGCCTCTAAGAGGGGGAGATAGATTATTCACAGGCAAATCCTAAAGAGTATTACTTTGGGAGCCAAAGTTAAGCAACCAGTCCGCACAGGCGTTTCCTTCACGATATGGGAGATATTAAATGTAAGCATAGCAAGAGCCATCTTAATTTTCCTGATATTGTAATAGTCCTGCGGGGAGTCAGCATTGTTATCAGAAATCACATGAATAACAAGTTTAGAGTCAACCTCAATATTCACATGATGAAAACCCAATCTCAATCAAATAACTAAACCATAAGATAAACCCAGCAGCTCGGTAGTCAACACAGAACAAAAATTTAGAGGTCCAGAGAAAGCAGCTATAAAATTACCAATATGATTGCGTATGATGCCACCCATGCCAACAGAATTAACACCAACAGATCTATCCGTATTAAGTTTCACATAAGGAAAACTGGGTTTAAGCCATCTAACAATACGATCCAACTTTCCCATAGTAGAAATATCAGTATTTAACACAAAATGATTGGCTGACATGCATATTACAATTTCTAAAGTTTTTAGAAGAAATAAGGTTTACAGAGATCAATTGTGGAACCTTATATCTAATATTGGTAATAATCTGATTAGCATAAATCTTAATTTCATTGTGCTTAGAATCATTTCTAGGTTTCCAAAGGTACCAAATAATCAGAATAGGAAGTATGTTATGAATATGCTCTTTTCCCTTAGTAAACCACATTTTAAGAATATCAGCCAAAACCCAATTAGCATTAAAAGCACCCAAACCAACCAGATTAAAAAAAATGGAACCAAACTCTACGAGCAATAGCACTATTAACAAAAATATGTTGAATGCTTTCAATATTGAAACAACATTAACATTTAGAAGCAAAACTAAAACCTTAATTTCTTCCATAACATATTATCCACATGCAAATAACCTTTAAGAACTCTCTAGGTTAATAATGAATATGATAAAAGAATAGTGTTATGCCAAAGAGCCTCAAAGATGTGGGAGGTCTCACCTTTAACTCTAATATCCTCCCAAATCTTTTTAAAACTGAATTCACCAGTAGACGATAACTTAAAAAGATTTTTATCTTTAAACTGTAATTGTAACGGAATTTGAATAATTTTATCAATAATATCTTGTGGGACCACCTCCTAAAGTTTAGACAGATTCCAATCACCATTATGAATGAATTCATTAACTCTAGTGTTAGTGATGGTATGGGTATTAGGATAATTATCAATAGAGGAAGTACCCAACCAATTATCATGTCTGAAAGAAACCTCCCCATTATCGATCCCCCATTGAATATACTATTCAACATCCCACTTGGTTTTGCAAATTCTTTTCCAAACAGAGGAATAAGAAGGTTTGTAATGACAAATCAGAGGATTAATATTCCCCTTACAATATTTAACCTTCATAAACTTTACCCATAGACTAATATTAGATCTAAAACCAAACCACAGTTTGTGAGAAAATGCATGCACAATGTCAAAAATAGACTTGCAGCTAAGAGATCAATCTTTATAAACCCCACACATTTTTCTCCAAGTCGCCCAATTTATACAGGCTTTGTTGTTGGTAGCACCCCAAAAAACTTATTTATCATTTTTTTCCATTCTCATACAAACAATAGAAGGAGGTTGCAAAGTATGAAATATAAATATAGGAATAGAACTAAGAACACTTTTAATCAAAATCAACCTCCCTCCAAAAGAAAGGAAATTCAAGGACCAATTAAGAAATTTTCTTTGAAAGATAGTAAAAATATTTTAAAAAAACATTGTTTTTTTTCTACCTTTAAGAAGAGGAGTTCCAAGATATTTAATAGGAAGAAGAGACAGGTTAAAGCCACAAACTCTTTTGATCTTGCTCAATCTGCTACTATTCACAGATTTGCCAGTGATAAAGTTACTATTATCCCTATTAATAGATAAACCACTAGTATTATGAAAATCAGCTAAAAATTGAGTCAAAGTTTTAACATTTTTCATAGAAGCATTAGAAAAAATAATAAAATCATCAGCAAAACTAAGGTGAGTGATAGGAAAACCACTCGCCGTGCAAAAAGTAAGATTAGGATACCTTCTGTAAAGATTCTTCATCCCTCTAGAGAGATATTCCATTGCTATAATAAACAGAGAGGGGGATAAAGGGTCCCCTTGTCTAAGACCATGCTTGGATGTAAGAAAACCATGATTGCTACCATTTATGATAACAGAGAAGAAGCAGTTTTCAATGCTATTCTTAATAAGCATAAGAAAATACTGATTAAAACCAAACAGAGACAAAACTTTGTAAAGGAAATCCCAATTCAAATTATCACACGCCTTAGTAATATCGAGTTTAAAAAGTATGTTACCTCCAGTACCTTTAGCATTAATATCATGAACCATCTCTTTAGCTAACAAAATGTTATAAAAAATGCTCATGCCTTTAACAAAATCAGTTTAGTTGGAGGAAATAATTCTTGGCAAAATTAAAGATAATCTAGAGGCAATGATTTTAGCCACAAATTTGTTAAAGAAAGTACAAAGACTAATAGGTTTAAAATCATTCCAATAAATATTATTATATTTTTTAGGAATAAGGATAATATTAGTGGAGGCAAAGACTTTAGGATAAGGATTACCTCTAAAAAAATTATGCACAGCCTCAACCACATTAGTTTTAATAATATCCCAAATTTTAACAAAATATTTAGTAGTAAAACCATCAGGCCCAGTCACAGAATCCCCATTCATGTCTTTTATAGTGTTCCAAATCTCATCTTCCGTAGGGAGTTGAGTAAGCAAAAGATTGTCTTCCTCACCCACAAGTTTAGGGATGACATTGGAGTTAGTAATAGAAATAGTAAGATTGGCAGCATTGAAAATATTTTTAAAATAATTCACACCTGAAGTAACAATGGAATCCTCCGTATCATAAACACAATCTTGGTTATCAACCAACCTGTGAATATGACTTTTAATTCTATTTTTGTTAGATAAAGCATGAAAGAAAGAAGTATTTCTATCTCCTTCCAAAGCGATAGAAGCAGAGGCCTTTTGTTTCCAAAAAATTTCTTCTTGATTTTGCAAATGGAAAAGATGAAGTTTAGTATTATCAAGATTTGAGAGGTTATCACTAGAGGGATTCTCCATAAATAACTTGTCCACCACCAAAACCATTAAGAAAATCAGCATGATTAATTCACATATTTTGAAATCTAAAAGCCAAGGAACCCTTCAAGTTGTTATCAGATATATTTAGAAGCAGGGGTGCATGGTTAAATAAGGTTCTGCTCAAATACTGAACTTGAGTCATATTAAATTTATTGATCCAATCATTATTGAAAAGGATTCTATCGAGTCTTTGCCTCATCTTAGTTCTACTCCAAGTAAAAGAACTGCCAGAGAAACCAATGTCAGTTAAATTGAAATTAGAGATCATATAATTAAAATCATCCATAGCATTCACATTCGGAGGGTTCCCCTCACTCCTTTCAGTAGAATTAGAAATAATATTAAAGTCACCACCTACACACGAAGGGCCATTAGAGTTATGAGCAAAATCCGATAATCAATCCCAGAGAGGGAATCTACTCAATCTAGTAGAAGCCGCATACACAAAAGAAGCACTAAATAAAAAATTGTTATAGGAAATTTGGACATGAACTACTTGTTGAAAATCAGAAATGATAGTAACATTGAAAATATTTTTTCATATAATCCAAATTTTATTAGAAGAGTTAGCAAAACTACTGTGAAAACCCAAACGAGAAGCAGTGGAGACATTTTTATCAGAAAAGATAAAAGGTTCAAGTAAAACCAGAAAATGAATATTATGCACACGAAATAAATTACTGACACGAGTCTTAGAATCAGACCCCCCAATCGATATCCCTCTCACATTCCAAATAAGGGCTTTAATCATTGAAACATTTGGTATTAGTTTGAGCCCTAGTAGAATGAGGGGTATCCGGTAATGTGAGTTTGCCAGTGAGTTGCGCTTTGTCTTGAGTATTTCTTGGTTACATAAGAGAAGTATTGTCTATAGTAAGGTGATTATGAGGGAGAACTTTTTTCAGGTTATGATCAATTCGGTTGTTTAGAGCAAATCCTATATTATTTCTGTCTTGCGTGATCTGAAGGGGTTGCTCTTGGATAATGCCGACATGGCGTTCAACAGGATTCATATTGATTGGTCTAACTTTTGTTTTATTTACTACTTCTCTAATATTTATTTTTGGAGTTTTCCTTGCAGGCTAAATATCTCTTCAGTTTTTTTGGAGCTTTAATGATTGCAAGGCTCTCTTATTTCGTATTTCTCAAAGCCCTTCGAATTTTAATCAAATTTTTTGTAGGAAGATTGTGCTGAACTAGTTTGATCTACTCTTCCTTTTTTGGGTGCTGCCTGCTTGCAGCCCGAGCTTTTATTTAAGCTTTTTTTGTAATCATAGAAAAAGGAACCATCGGCTCTTAGAATTTATTTTGATTTATCTTGTAGTTCTTGAGCAATAGCTAGCTGGAGGATCTTTCTAAGGACCTTGTAACCATTTTTTTGAATATTAACGCGTAGGCCCCTCTGTGAGTTTTAACAAAAAAAAAAAAAAAACTAAACTCACTACAGGAAAACAGCTCATTTCCGACAGATTTTCCGGCGGAAATAAATTCGTCGCAAATTCCGGCGGATTTTCCGGCGGCATTCCGACGGATTTTTTTCACTGAATTTCCGACATAATTTTTGATTGATTTTCCGACGGATTTTTTTCAAAGTCATTTCCGGCGGATTTTCCGGCGGATTTCCGACGGAATGAAAATTAAATATTTTTATTTTAAAATATAACTTAAATTATTGAATTAATTAAGTTAATTAATTTTTAATTAATTTTATTTCTGCCGGTATCAATTAAGTTATTGAAATTTTAATTTTAATTTTAATTTTTTTAATTTTTAAATTTAAGTTAATTATTGAATTAATTAAGTTAATATTTTTTATTTCTGCCGGTAACAATTTTAAGTTAATTATTTTAAAATTAAATATTTTTTATTTTAAGTTAAACAATTTTAAAAATGACGCCTCGAATAGGTTAAATAAAAAAAAAAGTACCATTATTAACAGGTTTTGATTTCTTGACTAGATGGTAGAAGGGTGAAGGCGGGTAGAGGGGGGGGCGGGGTTCGAATCCCGCTGAGCACATAGGGGCTTGTCCGCGGGCAAGCAGGCGGGTCTGGGCTGGTTGGACCGGCTTGCAGTCGGTCAGGTTGTGTCCGGCGGGCTGGGGCCTGTGTTGGAGCGCGTATGAAGGAGGCAGCTGTTGTGTAATTGATTTTTTTTTTTTGCATAAAATTTCCGGCGCATAAAAATTTCGTTGGAAATATTTTTCCAGCGGAAATTTCGTCGGAAATGCGCCGGAAATATTTCCGACGCAATTTTTGCGCCGGAAGTCCTTTTACGACGCGCGTGAAACCGGCGAAAATATTTCCGCCGGAAATCCGCCGGAAATGCTATTTTCTGACGGATTTTGGCCATTTTTCCGACGAAAATGTCCGCCGGAAATTGACGTTTTTCCTGTAGTGACTCAAGAAACATCATTAGAAGAGATCGACTAAAACCCTCACATCACCTGAAGAGAAACTAGATCACCTAGATCCAGTCCTTTTTGATCCTTGGTCTCTTCGATGATAATTGTGATGCTAGCTATCAAATATTGATTCTAATGATCAAAGAATATTCTAAATGATAGTCGTATCTTCTAACTTATAATCAATTTTTTTAGTTGATAAGAAAAGGTATATGCTCTAAAAAATAATTAGAGATCAACTTACATTCTCTCATATGCAAAGCATCAAATTATTTTCTTAAAGATTAAAATTATACCATTTTAATCTTCTCTTTTACCTTGCATGAGACTTAATTGGAACTTCTCCCACACTTGCTTGGCTGAAGTGGAGCTTGAAATCTTTTCAAAACCATCATCATTTAAAGCTTCATAAATGGGAAAGAGAATCTTCTTGCCTCTCTTTCTTAGACCTCTTAAGCTATCCTTCTCCATTGAGAATAGAGCTGAGTCATTGCTTGGCTCATCGTTGCTTTTCTCTAAAATCTCCCAAATATCATGCGCTCTAAGAATGCCTTTATCTTGATACTCCAATTATTATAGTTCATTTTCTTGAAAACTTGAACTTGGAAGGAAGCCATATACTAATGTTCACCAAACCTTTGGTCTCTTATTCCACTTTGTTGGAACGGAAAAGCTTTTTAAAACTAGACATTATTAATGAGAAAAGAAAATATGAAAGGCTACTTAAACTAAGAAGAAGATGAGATACGAAAAAGGCTACTTACTTTAGTTCCTCACTTCGCTTAATTCAAACTCGATCAGAAATATCACCACTATTCATAGCTAATAGTATCTCCATTAAGATTATGACAATATATTTAAATCCAATAGTTACAAATGATTTTTTAGAAAATTTTTCTATCTTCTATCATAAAAGATATTAAATACTATTCTAAATTTTTCTAAGGTTTAATTTAGAATAGATTTCTAATATCTTTTTCAAAAGATTATTATAGAATATATATGTGCTCAGTGCTCTATTTGGAGAAGAAAGGACCAAATAACAATGTGCCAAATTTTAGTTTAACTTTCAACAATATGCAAATGAAATGGATATTAGAAAGCTTAAATCGAAAACCAAAGAATTATACTAGTTCCAATTGCTACAATTTTATCATCAAAAGAATTGCACTGATTTTAACAAAATATAGTTGTTAAAAGTAAACATTTTAGCTGCGGTTAAAATTATTTTGGTAGCCTTCTAGAAAACCGTTTTTTTTCTAAAGTAGTGAGGAATGTTTTTTTTTTTTGTCTGATAAGGAGAGCACCGATTGTAAATTTATATATATTGATAGTCTTAGACGAAAGATCAAAAGAAGCTTATATATGTTTGAACAAATATAAAATAATTTTACATTGAAGAAAATTAATTAATTGTTTTGTACTATGAAATGACATGTAACAAATAGTTGTTCTCAGCAAATCAAGGGTAAAGGTTAAGGGGCGAGTTAGTTCGCTAAAAATGAATGCAATGTAAAAGAAATACTTTGGAGTTATCAAAACTTTTATCTGATTAGGAAAATCAAAATGTCTCTTTCTTCTATTAATTATAATATCTCTCACATCTACAGTGAAGCTAATGCCTGTGCCGACTGGTTGGCTAACTTTGGTTGCCAGCTAGAGAGTTATCAAGATTTGAATATTAGTAATTTAAATTCGATTTTGAAAGGTATGATTACCCTTGATAAAACTGCTCTTCCTTATATTAGACATGGTTAATTTTTCTGTTTTTTGGTTCTATGTTGGCTCTTTCTTGGTTCCTGTTTGGGACGGGAAGGTTTTTATTAAGCGGGTTGCATTTGGTAAGTATTGGACCCTCATTGTGATTTATTCCACTCATCTGGCTGGTTATTTCTGCCTTTTGGTGAATGGAGATTGTTATTCAATCGGGTTGCTGGTTAACAAATTAGACTATTTTAGTGGGAACCCTATCATTTTTATGATTGCTAAAGCTTCTTTGAACTGCTGTTGGTATTCTAGAGTTAACTGTTATATCAAGGTTGCTGATAGCTACTATTGTCAAGTTTTTTATGATATATTGTTTCCATCTACTTTGCTGGACAGTTGGTTAATAAGAATTTACTTTAACTGTTGTTTTTTTGTTTCTGGCTCGGTGCCTGTCATGCCCATTCAGTTTTCTCAGTGGGTTTGGTTGGCTAACCTGATGGTTGCTAGTGTTCGTCGCTTTGGGGAGCTGGTTGTGCGTTCTTCTTTCTTTGTATCTAATGTTTTTTGGCGCATGTTAAATAATTCGTATGGTTTTCTGTATCTTTATGGGTTACTTCCTTATGTGATGTTGTCTTTTTGGGATCTTAAAGTCTCGCTCTGTTTTGCTCAGGCTTTCAAGGTCTTATAGAGTTACTTAGCTGAGCTTATTGTTACCAGCTATATTCTCTTTTTTATTCTGGGTAATCAATCTGTCAATCATTTATTTTTGGAATTTACTCTTATGTTGTCAGTTTTTGGTTTGCAATGTCAGGGGTTTTATTCTTGGGGAGATGAGTCTTTTTTGGTTTATGGATGATATCCATATGCTCAACCTAGGTTGGTGTTTGGTTTTAGTCTTGCTTTCTACTACTAATGCTGGCAGTTCTGGGTTTGGTTGTGTAATATCAAGATCTGCTCCAGTATCGTCCAGGACGATCTGGGATCGTCCTGGGACGATCAGTGGAAATTCAGTTCCAGATTTTGCCCAGTTTTGCTCCAGGTGATTTTCTGCATGCATCGTCCAGGCCGATTGGAGACATCGGCCAGGCCGATCGGCACTGTAGAAAATATCGTCCATGCAATAGCCCTGAAGGGAGACCAGGCCGATCCTTTTGGTCAGATCGTCCCGGGACGATGCTGCGATCGGCCAGGCCGATCTGTGTATTATAAGGCTGATTTCAGTCGTTTTGAAGAGAGAGAAAAATCAGAAATTAAAAATAAATATCTGAGGAGAGAGAAAGTCGTGGGATTTTGGAGAAAAGTGGATTTTCAGACGACGCGGAGCCGTTTTCGATCGAAGTGACTGTTGAGGAATTTGCTGTGCTCGAGGTAAGGCACATTCTACCTTTCTCAATTTTCAGTTCCGTCGTGTTTGGCGGTATATTCTGTCCGGGTTTTGTTTCCGTTAGCGAATTTCGTCCGTATCTTTTGATCGGTTCAGTTTTTACCGCGTAACTTTCTGTATATTGTTGACGTGCCGAGTGTGCACATTTTGGTTATTTTCTGAAGATTTTCGTCCGGGTATTTTTGATTCGACTGTGTTTTTAGTCGACCGGATTTTTCTGTGAAATTGGAATTTATCTGTGCAGTAGAATAAAGGTTCTGAAATGTTGATATCTGTATTCTGTGCGAATTCGGTAAATTTTCTTTGCAGGAATTTTTGTGTAAATTCCGTATACTGCCGTTGTGCTGCCCGATTTTTGGGTAATTTCTGAATTGTCCGGATTTCTTCTGAATTGAAATGCTATGTGTATAAGCTATAAAAAGGGAGTTATAAGGGGCCTGGATCCTATGAGATTCAGTTAGTGAAACGGGAAATCTGAAATGAGCTCAATCTGAAATCTGATATCTGTTCTGTTCCGGATCCGATGAATTCTGTTTTGGTGCTATAAGCACATCTGTTTTGGTGCCGTGAGCACAAAGGGAGACATAAGGGGCCTGAATCCTATGAGATTCAGTCAGTGTCTGGGAAGGGAGGCATAAGGGGCCGGAATCCGTAGAGATTCCGTCAGTGTCAGGGCATTTAGCTATATGTATCTGTATTACTTTCTGTATCTGTTCTGTTCTGTACGAAATTGTGATTATGATATGATATGATCCGTACGTTTCTGATTTCTGTTTCTGACTCTGTTGATTTGTTCTGTTCTGATACGATCTGTACGACTCTGATGTGATTTGATATCTGTCCGTAAGTTTTGATTTCCAATTCTGTTCCGACTTCTGATCTGATTTCTGTCTGATAAGTTTGGTTTTGTTTTCTGAGGATTTAGATTGGTGGTGTGTTGCTTTGCTGAGCTGTTGAGCTCACCCTTGCTTTCTGGTGGTTTTCAGGTTCTGGGAAGGGCAAGGAGGTCCAGGATTAGATTTCGGAGTCTGATCAGATTAGGTACTTTTGTACTTTTGATTTTTGTTCAGTCATGGCTTTCCTGTTCTGTCTTTCTTTCTGTTGAAAGCCATGTACTGTTCTGTAGATGATTATTTTGAGGAAATGAAAAGATAGATGTTTTGTTCCGCTGCATTTGATGTTTTTTAGTAGCTCTGTTGTTCTGTGTGCTTCTGTTGAGTTAAGAATTTGGAAGATCAGTTCAGTAACCTAATCCAAAGCCAGATCCTGGTTAGCTATTCCCCGTCGCGATCCGGCGCGGGCGGGATCCGTCTCGTCTCGAGTCGGGTCGTGACAAGTTTTTGTGGAATCAGAGCACTGGTTTTGGAAACAGGTTGGATTGTAAAACAGAGCTCTAGGAAGTGATCAGTGAGTCTGTCTGGGAGGTAGTTTTGGGTCGTTTGGCTTTTTATTGTGTTATTTTGTGTTGTTTTGTGATAGTTTTCCGGATTTTCTGGATTTTTCTGTATGGATCAGCCAGACCCAAACATGACAGACGGTCAGAGTGACGATCAGGCAGCACCAGTGGGGAGTACAGCCCCAGTGGTCGGTGCTGATACGCTTTCACAGTTTGCTTCACTTGTTGCTCAGATGATGAGCGAGACTCAGAGCAGAGCTTCGACTGTTAGATCTGAGGACATTGATCGACACCTGCAGTTATTTTTGAGGTTGAAGCCTCCGAGGTTTGAGGGCGCTGTTGAGCCCAGAGCAGCCGAGGAGTGGCTGAGGAGATTGGAGAAGACTTTTGACGGGATGCAGTGTCCTGCAGACAGGAAAGTTCCGTTAGCTGTTTTTCTGTTGGACGGAGAGGCTGAGCACTGGTGGGATGGCCAGCAAGCAGCCAGATTTCAGGGCAGATTGAACTCCTTGATCACTTGGGAGGAGTTCACTGAAGTATTTCGAGATTGGTTTGTTCCCCCTTCTGCACGACAGCAGATGCAGGAGAGTTTTCTGAGACTTGTTCAGGGGAGCAAGACGGTGATGCAGTACGAGGCTGAGTTTACTGCATTAGCCAGGTACGCTCCGCAGCTGGTGAGCACGTCTGCTGAGAGGTGCTACAGATTTCTGAGAGGCTTACGAGACACTTTGAGGCAGCCTCTGATACCGTTCCGGATCACCGATTTCTCTGAGCTTGTGGAGCGAGCTCGTCTGATTGAGAATGACGTGACGGCTACTCAGCAGCGGTGGACTGCGAGTAGGAAGAGGTTTGGAGGAGATACATCTGGCAGTGGTTCCTCTGGGAAGAGGAGATTTGTTCCTGGATCTGGATCTGGAGATTCCAGGAAGAGCGGAGGATCGTCTGGTACTGCTACCAGTACGACTAGTTCTGGATCTGTCAGTACGGCACCTGTGTGCCAGAGTTGTGGACGGCGACACCATGGCCAGTGCTACAGGATAGCTGGTCTTTGTTTCAGATGTGGTCAGCCGGGACATAGGATTGCAGAATGTCCGCAGATGGGATTTGATCAGCGTTCTGAGCAGCGATCTGAGGGCTTTGTCAGACCTGTTGGTTCAGCAGCAGGAAGACCGAGGACTGTTCCTCCACGCCCTGAGGGATTTGCTGGTAGAGGTGGTGGTTCTAGTTCTGCACCACGGAGACCACCTACGATTCAGAGGGAGCAGAGTAGTTCTGTCGCTTCAGCTCCTGTTCCAGTTCAGCCACGAGTTTACAGTCTGAGTCAGCAGGAGGCTCGTGATGCTCCGGATGTTGTGACAGGTACGGTTTACATTTCTGATCAGCCCTGTCGTGTTTTGTTTGACTCTGGAGCGAGTCATTCTTTTCTGTCCGAGCATTGTTTTGAGATTTTACATTTGGATTCGATGGTTTTACCGGTTTCTTTATCTGTAATTTTACCGGCTGGGAATCCATTGGTTGCTCGACAGTTTTGTTTGTGTGAGATCGAGATTTCTGGCAAGAAGTGGAAATCGAGTTTGATTCGATTGCCGATTTCTTCGTATGATGTGATTCTGGGCATGGATTGGCTGAGTCAGTATGAGGCCCAGATAGACTGTCTGAAGAAGCAAGTGAGTTTGCTTGTGGCTGGAGAGAGAGTTGTATTTCAGGGATTACGAGGTGTTCTCTCCAGTCTGGTTTCTGTGTTGGAGGTGAGCAGGATGTGGAAGAAAGGATGTCCGGTATTTTTGGCTTCGGTGCGGGATCTGAACCTGGAAGTTGGTTCTGTTTCTGAGATCCCTGTGGTACGGGAGTTTGCTGATGTTTTTCCTGAGGAGTTGGTTGGTTTACCTCCGGATAGAGATGTGGAGTTCTCTATCGATGTTTTTCCGGGTACAGCTCCGATATCGAAAGCTCCGTACAGGATGGCACCGAAAGAACTTTCTGAGTTGAAAGTTCAGCTTCAGGAGTTGGTTGACAGAGGGTTTGTACGTCCTAGTGTTTCGCCCTGGGGAGCACCTGTTCTGTTTGTGAAGAAGAAGGACGGTACACTCCGTATGTGTATTGATTACAGAGATTTGAACAAGGTCACGATCAAGAACAAGTATCCTTTGCCTCGGATAGACGACTTGTTTGATCAGCTTTCCGGATCTTCGGTATTTTCGAAGATTGATTTGAGATCCGGATACTATCAGGTGAAGGTGAAGGAAACTGATGTGGTGAAGACTGCTTTCAGTACTCGGTACGGGCACTACGAGTTTTTGGTTATGCCTTTTGGGGTAACCAATGCGCCTGCGATTTTCATGGATCTGATGAACCGAGTATTCAGGGAATATTTGGATCAGTTTGTGATCGTCTTCATTGATGATATTCTGATATATTCTGCATCTGAGGATGAGCATGCCAGACATTTGAGGATTGTGTTGGAGACTTTGAGGAGGCATCAGCTGTATGCCAAGTTCTCCAAGTGTGAATTCTGGCTGAAGAGCATTTCATTTCTGGGGCACGTGGTTAGCGGAGAAGGCATTTCTGTAGATCCCCAGAAGATTCAGGCTGTTGCTGATTGGCCAAGGCCGACTACGGTATTTGAGGTACGTAGTTTCTTGGGCATGGCCGGATATTATAGGAAGTTTGTGAAAGGATTTTCACAGATTTCGACTCCTCTGACGAGACTGACTCAGAAGTCAGTACCTTTTGTTTGGACACCGGAGTGTGAAGCTAGTTTTCAGAGATTGAAGGAGTGTTTGACTTCAGCTCCAGTGTTGGCACTTCCGTCAGGTACGGAGGGTTTTCAGGTGTTCAGTGATGCTTCACTGAAAGGATTGGGTTGTGTTCTGATGCAGCATGGTCAGGTAATTGCTTATGCTTCGAGACAGTTGAAACCACATGAGAAGAATTACCCGACGCATGATCTGGAGTTAGCTGCAGTAGTTTTTGCTTTGAAGATTTGGCGTCATTACCTGTATGGCGTCAGATGTGAGATCTTTACTGATCATAAGAGCCTGAAGTACATTTTTACTCAGAAGGATCTGAATCTGAGACAGAGGAGGTGGCTCGAGTTGATCAAGGACTACGATTTGACTATTCAGTATCAGCCTGGGAAGGCGAATGTGGTAGCGGACGCTCTGAGCAGGAAGTCTTCTGGATTCTCAGGTATTCAGCTTACCTGTGATGACTTTCTGATTCGTGATTTGGAGAGATTGCAGTTGGAGGTGGTTTCCTCCAGTGATTTGGAGTTGGCTCAGATGAGTATTCAGTCTTCTTTGGAAGCACGGATTCAAGAAGCCCAGAAGTCAGATTCTGACTATTCGAAGTTGATAACTCAGATTGGATCTGGTAAGACTCCTGAACTTCGAATTTCTGATTCTGGTGTTATTTTCTGTAAGAACAGGTTGTGGGTACCTGTGTTTGGAGACTTGAGGCAGGAGATTCTGTACGAATCTCATCATTCTGGCTACACTGTACATCCAGGCAGTGGTAAGATGTACGCTGACATGAAGCTTTTGTTTTGGTGGCCTGGGATGAAGAAGGATGTAGCAGAGTTTGTGTCGAGATGCGAAGCCTGTCAGTTGGTGAAGGCAGAGCATCAGCGACCGGGTGGACTGTTGCAGTCGTTGCCTATCCCTGAGTGGAAATGGGAGGAGGTAACGATGGATTTTGCGATGGGTTTTCCTCGATCTAGACAAGGACATGATGCCATTTGGGTGGTTGTAGATCGATTGACAAGTCAGCCCATTTTCTTCCGATCAGACAGACGGATTCAGTTGATCGCTTGGCACAGATTTATGTGAAGGAGATAGTCAGATTGCACGGTGTGCCTCGTGTGATCGTATCTGATCGAGATGGACGTTTTACTTCCAGACTTTGGAAAGGCATTCAGCAAGGCTTGGGTACGAAACTGCATTTCAGTACAACCTTTCATCCTCAGACCGACGGACAGTCTGAGAGGACGATTCAGGTACTGGAAGATCTGTTGAGACTTTGTGTTCTGGACTTTAGCGGAAGCTGGGAAGATCATATTCCGTTGATTGAGTTTGCCTATAACAACAGTTTTCAGTCCAGTATCGGTATGGCACCGTACGAGGCTTTGTATGGCAGGAAGTGTCGTACTCCTTTGACTCCGACCTCCTTCGGAGATAGACAGGCTTTGGGGGCCACTTTTGCTGATGAAACTGCTCAGAAGATCAATTTGATAAGAGAAAGATTGAAAGCCGCTCAAGATCGTCAGCAGAAGTATTACAATCAGAAGCACAGATTTGTTGAATTTCAGGTCGGTGACTTTGTGTACGTCAAAGTCAGCCCGATGAAAGGTGTGAGCAGATTTGGTCAGGTAAGCAAGCTTAGTCCAAGGTATGTTGGACCATTTGAAGATTTGGAAAGAATTGGAAAAGCTGCTTACAAGTTATTGCTTTCTGAATCTATGCCTGATGTGCATAATGTGTTTCACGTATCCACTCTGAGGAAGTGGGTTTCAGACTCTGGGAAGAAGTTGTCAGCTGATGAGGTGGAGATTCAGGAGAATCTGGCATACAAGGAAGAGCCAGAGCTTATTTTGGCGTACGACGTCCGAAAGTTAAGAAATAAAGAGATTCCGATGGTTAAAGTCAGTGGAAGCACCGGACTGCACGGGAAGCAACTTGGGAGAAGGAGTCTGATATGAGACGGTGTACCCGTACTTGTTTTGACTGCGTTTGGACTGGATAATGTCGAGGACGACATTTTCTGAGTTGGGGAGATTGTAATATCAAGATCTGCTCCAGTATCGTCCAGGACGATCTGGGATCGTCCTGGGACGATCAGTGGAAATTCAGTTCCAGATTTTGCCCAGTTTTGCTCCAGGTGATTTTCTGCATGCATCGTCCAGGCCGATTGGAGACATCGGCCAGGCCGATCGGCACTGTAGAAAATATCGTCCATGCAATAGCCCTGAAGGGAGACCAGGCCGATCCTTTTGGTCAGATCGTCCCGGGACGATGCTGCGATCGGCCAGGCCGATCTGTGTATTATAAGGCTGATTTTCAGTCGTTTTGAAGAGAGAGAAAATCAGAAATTAAAAATAAATATCTGAGGAGAGAGAAAGTCGTGGAATTTTGGAAGAAAAGTGGATTTTCGGACGACGCGGAGCCGTTTTCGATCGAAGTGACTGTTGAGGAATTTGCTGTGCTCGAGGTAAGGCACATTCTACCTTTCTCATTTTCAGTCCGTCGTGTTTGGCGGTATATTTCTGTCCGGGTTTTGTTTCCGTTAGCGAATTTCGTCCGTATCTTTTGATCGGTTCAGTTTTTACCGCGTAACTTTCTGTATATTGTTGACGTGCCGAGTGTGCACATTTGGTTATTTTATGAAGATTTTCGTCCGGGTATTTTTGATTCGACTGTGTTTTTAGTCGACCGGATTTTTCTGTGAAATTGGAATTTATCTGTGCAGTAGAATAAAGGTTCTGAAATGTTGATATCTGTATTCTGTGCGAATTCGGTAAATTTTCTTTGCAGGAATTTTTGTGTAAATTCCGTATACTGCCGTTGTGCTGCCCGATTTTTGGGTAATTTCTGAATTGTCGGATTTCTTCTGAATTGAAATGCTATGTGTATAAGCTATAAAAAGGGAGTTTAAGAGGGCCTGGATCCTATGAGATTCAGTTAGTGAAACGGGAAATCTGAAATGAGCTCAATCTGAAATCTGATATCTGTTCTGTTCCGGATCCGATGAATTCTGTTTTGGTGCTATAAGCACATCTGTTTTGGTGCCGTGAGCACAAAGGGAGACATAAGGGGCCTGAATCCTATGAGATTCAGTCAGTGTCTGGGAAGGGAGGCATAAGGGGCCGGAATCCGTAGAGATTCCGTCAGTGTCAGGGCATTTAGCTATATGTATCTGTATTACTTTCTGTATCTGTTCTGTTCTGTACGAAATTGTGATTATGATATGATATGATCCGTACGTTTCTGATTTCTGTTTCTGACTCTGTTGATTTGTTCTGTTCTGATACGATCTGTACGACTCTGATGTGATTTGATATCTGTCCGTAAGTTTTGATTTCCAATTCTGTTCCGACTTCTGATCTGATTTCTGTCTGATAAGTTTGGTTTTGTTTTCTGAGGATTTAGATTGGTGGTGTGTTGCTTTGCTGAGCTGTTGAGCTCACCCTTGCTTTTGGTGGTTTTCAGGTTCTGGGAAGGGCAAGGAGGTCCAGGATTAGATTTCGGAGTCTGATCAGATTAGGTACTTTTGTACTTTGATTTTTGTTCAGTCATGGCTTTCCTGTTCTGTCTTTCTTTCTGTTGAAACCATGTACTGTCTGTAGATGATTATTTTGAGGAAATGAAAAGATAGATGTTTTGTTCCGCTGCATTTGATGTTTTTTAGTAGCTCTGTTGTTCTGTGTGCTTCTGTTGAGTTAGAATTTGGAAGATCAGTTCAGTAACCTAATCCAAAGCCAGATCCTGGTTAGCTATTCCCGTCGCGATCCGGCGCGGGCGGGATCCGTCTCGTCTCGAGTCGGGTCGTGACAGGT